>CM060360.1:86494966-86744966 GCA_030545235.1 Helianthus tuberosus
AACTGAAGAAAAACAAGAGTGGTGTTGGGTATAATAAATACCCGCCCCCTTTGAGACACAATTATGCTGCACCACCTGATGAAGAGGATATGCCTCGTTTTGAACCCAGTGTGCCTCTTAATTATGAGGAATTTACTACTGGATTAGGGTTCAAACCGAACAATTCCTTGGGAAGCTCATCTGTTGAAACAGAAACTTCAACAACAGTGAGTCAAAGTCCTCCAACTGTTGAGGATTATGATTCATCTGATGATGAAACAGATGCTAATGACCAGGATGAATCACTTAACAAGAAAAAGGGAATAGAAATTCCAATTGAGAATCATATTCTTTGTGATCCTCGTATTCCTGTTGTGCAACAAGTTGCCAAACAAGTGATTAATCCTGTCATGGATGACAAGAAATCTGTGTCTACCATTAAGAGTAACAATGTGTTGTATACTTTGGTTGGTGATTCTAAAATCTATTCAGATAATGATTTTCCAATTAAAAATGTCAATCCATCATTGATTGATAACGTTTTTGAAAATAACACAAGTAAGTTTTTGGGAAAGTCGATTCAGGGAGTTACTGTAACTCAATGTGATCCAATTCCTAAGGCTGAAATCAAAAAGCAATTTGGAAATCAAAAATCCCCAACAAAGCAACAATCTTTTACTCCTAAGGGTAAACAACCATTTCAACGAGCTCAAAGGTCAAATGTTTCTAAGTCAAAAGTTGAAACATCAGGAGCTGGTTAGCAAAAGAAAAACAATGATATCAGATTTGTGGCATCTGAGGGTACTGATAAAATTGAGACTTTTGCAAACAAATTAAACACCGATTTTGTACAACAAGTCAAGATTTTAAAGCGTAACAGTCAAAACAATTACACTCAACATTCAAACGGGTGTGATGAAAAGGCAAGTACCTCAGGTTCTACATGTTCGACATCTGATCGTCGATCCAGTTCTCCTAAGTTTGTTGAGAGGAGAACGTGTTTTAAATGTGGGGAGTTTGGGCACATCATCAAAGATTGTGCAAACACTCCTAAAGAGAAATTTGTTGAGAAAGCACCACCTGAATCGATTCACCCTCAATGTCGTATTGTTTCGTCAAAACATGATAAAAGAACTGTTAAAGAACAGGAAACGAAACAACGACATCAAAATGTAAAGAAAATAGAAAAGGCTTTAAAATCTGAGGTCAAATCTGTTCCAAGGGAACCAAGTTCACCTTTAAAACCAGAAGTTTCAAAATCTGTTTATAAAACTCAATCTGGTAAACAAAAACAAACTTGGAAACCTAAGAAGGGTGAAAGTTCAGGGAGAGTTGTTAGCTTGGAAAATCATCAACAGATTGAGATCACTATTCGTGACTCTCAGGGACGACCCAAGACCACTATGGCTTGGGTCCCCATCCTTAACTAATCATTGGATGATATGTGCAGGGTGTTCCAGGAGGAACTATCAGTAGTCATTGGATTGTTGATAGTGGGGCATCCAGGCACATGACGGGCGACTTAAGGCTTCTGTACGATGTGAGAAATATTAGAGGAGGCTATGTCGCGTTCGCAGGAGACAAAGGCGGATATATCACCGGAGAAGGAATGATCTCCAATGGTGTGGTATGTTTCGAAAAGATTAATTATGTTCGTCAACTTGATCATAATCTTCTCAGTGTGTCGCAAATCTGCTATAAAAAGTTCACCGTGCATTTTGATGATGCCGGTTGTTATGTGCTTAAACCTGGATTCAAGATTCCTGATGAATGGATTCTCTTATCGGCTCCAAGAATTAATGATCTTTATATTCTTGATATGAGCCAAGCCATTACTACATCTGCGCAAGTACAATGTTTTGTCTCAAAAGCCACAGAGAATGAGTCTATTTCTTGGCACAGAAGAATGGGGCACATTCACTTGAGAAAAATGAACCATTTGGTGAAAAATAACCTTGTGAATGGTGTGCCTGTGAGAAGTTTTCATCTACAAGATATCTGTGTTTCGTGCCAGAAAGGGAAACAAACAAAGAAGTCTCACCCTCTGAAGAAAATCAACACTGTTAGCATGCCTCTCGAACGTCTTCATATGGACCTCTTTGGACCTATGAAGCACAAGACAACATTCGGAGATGCTTACTGTCTGGTTGTTACTGATGACTATTCTAGATTTTCTTGGGTAGCTTTCATGGCACACAAGAGTGATACTCCTGGAATCCTCAAGGATCTTCTTACAATGTTGGAAAATTTATACACGTTGAAAGTGAAGAGGATCCGAAGCGACAATGGAACTGAATTCAAGAACCGTGTGATGGATGAGTTCTGTACTTCTAAAGGCATTCTTCATGAATACAGTTCTCGCTATACTCCACAACAAAACGGTGTCGCTGAGAGGAAGAATCGCACGATTATTGAGACTGCAAGAACGATGTTGGTAGAGTCGGAGCTTCCTGTTCAATTCTGGGCAGAAGCTGTGTCGACTGCTTGCTACACTTTGAACAGAGTTCTTACAGTTAAGAGGCATGGCAAAACTTGTTTCAAACTTCTACAGAAAAGGAAACCGGATCTTTCTTTCCTTGAACCCTTTGGCGGTCCATGTACCATGATTGACCCAGATGGAAAGTTTGGCGCAAAAGCTATCGAAGGTTTCTTCCTTGGATATGCAACTCCAAATTTTCGTGTATGGAATCTGACCACCAAAAAGATTGAGCTTTGGAATGAAGTAAGGGTTCAAAGGTACACAAATCCTGTTAGATCTCCGGGTGATCCTTGGATGTTCGATTACGAAGGGATATTCGACTCCTTTAATCTGCCTACCTTTGATGAAGAATCTGCAGCTGTTCAAATGTTATTTGATAGTGACAACGCTGCCGGCTAGCCATTGGTAAGACCTGTTATTGTTAGCCCTCAAGGTTCTAATTCAGTTAACAATACTGTTCAAAATGAGGCATTTGAAGATGCTACTGACTACAATGAGTCATCGGAAGATGATGAATATCTTGATGCGACTGAAGGCACTTCTGCCCCGGTTGTTCCTGTTCATGGCACTTCTTTAGAAACTCCTCAAGTGCAGATTGTTGATACTGCTGAAGGGAATGCATCCACTTCCACGCATATACCCGGTGCGGAGTTGGTTGCTGATCTTAATCTTAACAATTTGGGCATTGATGCTAGTGTTTCTGAAAATCCTGAATTAAGGATTCACAATATCCATCCCCAGTAGAACATTATAGGAGATGTCCAAAGCGGTGTGCAGACGCGTAATCAGCTGAGAAATAACCAGAATGCTGGTTTATATTCAGCCATTAGAGAATCTGGTCTTCAAAACGATTGGTCCTTTGCGTGTTACGTTTCACAAGAAGAACCGAAATCTTGGAAGGAAGCTTTAAAAGATAATTCTTGGGTTGAAGCCATGCAGGACGAACTGCAACAATTTCAAAAGCTTGGTGTTTGGAAGCTTGTTGAAAAACCGGAGAATTACAAGAAAATTGGCACTCGATGGGTTTATAAATGCAAGAAGGATGACCGTGGAGTGGTTATTCGCAACAAGGCGAGATTGGTTGTTCAGGGTTTTTGCCAGATAGAAGGCATTGACTACAATGAAGTTTATGCACCCGTTGCACGTCTGGAAGCTATACGGATCTTCTTAGCTTATGCTTCTTTTAAAGGATTAAAAGTCTACCAGATGGATGTCAAAAGTGTTTTTCTTCATGGTATTGTTCAAGAAGAGGTGCACGTCGAACAACCTCCAGGTTTTGAAGATCCTATTCACCCCGATCGGGTTTGGTTGCTAAACAAAGCTCTTTATGGTTTACATCAAGCACCTAGGGCTTGGTACGCAACCTTATCCATCTATCTTCTGGAGAATGGATTTCGACGAGGTCTTATTGATTGCACACTCTTTATCAAGGAACTAGATGGAGATCTTCTGCTGGTGCAGGTATACGTTGATGATATAATATTTGGTTCTACTAATGAATCTTTGTGCAGGCAATTCGAACGTGTTATGCAGGAAAAGTTCGAAATGAGCGCTATGGGGGAGATGAACTTCTTCTTAGGCCTACAAGTACAACAAACAGAGTCTGGGATATTCATCCATCAGACTAAATATGTTGGTGACATTTTGAGCCGATTCCAAATGTCAGATGCAACGCCAATTGGTACTCCACTTCCGCAGAATCACGGGATTACTCCGGATTTGAAAGGAGAAAGTGTCAACTCTTCTTATTATCGCGCCATGATCGGATCTCTCATGTATCTCACTGCTTCGAGGCCTGACATCATGTATCCAACGTGCCTGCTTGCAAGATATCAAGCAAACCCGAAGGCCTCTCATCTGTCAGCTGTCAAAAGGATTTTTCGCTATTTGAAGGGATGCCCAGACCTCGGTCTTTGGTACCCTAGGGATGATAGTTTTGAATTAATTGCATACAGTGATTCTGATTTCGGTGGTTGCAAAATCGATGGCAAATCGACAACAGCAGGATGTCAGTTCTTAGGAAATCGCCTGGTCACGTGGCAGTGCAAGAAGCAAACGTGTGTTGCTACATCAACATGTGAAGCAGAATACATTGCTGCCTCGAGTTGTTGCTCCCAAGTTCTTTGGATACAACAACAAATGCGCGACTACGGTTTAGAATTCCTATCTACTCATATTTTTGTTGATAATAATGCTGCCTTACAGATCACTAGAAATCCTGTGCAGCATTCCAAGACTAAACACATTGACATTAAATATCACTTCATACGTGATTGTTTTGACAAGAAATTAATCGATGTCGTTCATGTCCCCACTGATCACCAACGTGCCGACCTGTTTACAAAAGCTTTTGATAAATCACGTTTTGATTATCTACTTTTGGTCAATGGCATTAAGGTGATACCCGAGTAAACTTCTTTGGCTGATCGTTTTTGTAAATATTTTCTTTATAAACTCTAAAAATTCAAAAAGATTTTCGTTTTTCGTAACCTTTTAGCATTTTAGGGGGAGTAATTTCAAGAAAATACAAAAACATTGCAAAACTTCAAAATCCAAAAAGATGAGTTTCTTGGATAAAGGAAAATGATGATGTTCACTGGTGTGGTCGGTCAATGTGCTCAAAATGAAAAACAAAAACAAAAATGATAAGTATCTCTACTAACGATGTACCGGTAGGCTCACAATCAGACTAAAATGTGCAGGATGATACAAACCTAACAGACTTCAAGTCAGGTGGGAACCATTCATAGGCATATGGTCTTAGTACCGAGATTTCGTTTGAGAGATTGCCGAGATCTGAAATATTCAGTCTTTATGCTGCTTATCATCTGGGTATCATGGTTGTATCAAACCGTAAAAATAACGGAGACGAAGTCTAAGATCTTCCATGATACCATTCATACGTGTACATATTGCATTCGACCTCAATAAGTGATCAACAATCACATGTCCAAACAAAATAAGTGATTTTATATCACAGATTCTTTGCGGGAGTCAAGTTCGTCTCTCTGCTGTACGAAAGTACTGACCTGTTCACGGACTTGCTCCTGTGCCCTCATGCATCTGAAAATCAAGTTCCTCATCAATAAGTGATTCTATCACAAAGGGCTTGTTTTCAATCAAAATAAGTGAGTTTCTCACATTTTTATACGGTCAAACAGATGATAATCGGTATACTCACCGGTAAGATGAATTCTCGTGCATACCTTGATACGGGAATGTGTCGTGAGTGCATTTACATCGACTTGTAAGTATAATCCTTACCGTTAATCGTATCTCTTAAATTATGATTATGTCTGATCAGTTTGAGCTTATGTGGACCTCAATACCGATAATCGAGGTAGTATACTTATCCAGAGCTTTAAACAGAAATCAAAATCATGTTGACTAAGACCGTAAGCTGGTATGATTCCTTGTCCTTGAAATTCGCAAAAAGATTTCACTTGTAAAGTTGCTTATTGCTTTTTACAGTTTTCTGCATTTTCGTTTAGTTTATCGCGCTTTAAATTTGTTTTTAGTGTATTTATGTAAAGTTCGTTTTTTTATTAAGCCGAAGTTGTTGCTTGGTGTTTTCTGCTGGAGCCTGAAACCTCTTCATAAAACGTCCTTGCATTTGATAATTCAATCAAAATGGAAAAGTGTTCATTTTAATCAAAATCTGTTCAGACTGCAAAATTTTACATGCCTCTGTGTTTTTGAAAAACAAGTTGGCGAAACAAAAGAATGGTCGACGAATCAGACCATCATTGGCGAAACAGATCCATTTCGTCAAAACATCGACGGAACGCAATCAGCCCAAATCAGTTTCGTCGTGGGCTTATTTGTTTGGCCCAAGTCTAAGCCCAATTCTCTGTTTCGTCGAGCCCAATCCTGTTTCGTCGAAGTATCTGATTCGTCGAAATGAGGCGGTGTATAAATGGGTCCCTGTTGTTCACTTTTTCAAAATAACATCAGTTTCTTCTTCTTTTTCTTCTCACACAATACCCATCATCATCTTTTATCATCCAAGTTCTCCAACCCTCTTTTTTATCAAAAACTGTACAAAAATCAAAGGTAGTAAAATGTTCCGGTTCACTTTCCGAACATTTTGAACCGTTCGTTTTTTTGTTCGAAACCCTCGGAAACCTATCATACTTATTGTTTTAATGATCTGAACTTGTGCTTGTTATGATTTTTATCAAGAACTATTAGATTTAGGTTATTTTACATTGATTGATGTTTGTTTTTAGGTTTGGGTTTCATAGAACAAAACAGGGGTTTTTGATTGTTGAAGTTTTCGACTGTTTCAAAAGGGTTTTTGATCGGAAATCATTTATGGGTGTTATCAGTTGGTTTGGGTATAAAAAATAAGTATGAATTGTTTTGATTGTTAAAACTGATTTTTGTTTAAAACCAAAACGGCGAAACAGATAAACCCCCAAATCGACGAATCGATTAAACCCTAATTCCGGCGAATCAAACATACGGCGAATCAGAAACGGCGAAACAGACGACGAATCAAAAACGGCGAAACAGACATGGCGAATCAAACCAACGACAAATCAGATCTGTTTCGTCGCACATCTTCTGTTTCGTCGAAGTGTTTCTGTTTCGTCGTCCATGCCTTAGCAGTTTTCTATTTTTGTTGTTTGTTCACAGTAGACATGGTTTGATAGTTTATCTGTTAAGTGGATACATGAACTTGTATCCATACATGTCTAAATGCATAAGTAATGTAATTGTTGCTTATTATGGACATTTTCATGTACAGATGGCACCAAAGGCACCGAAAGAAGGAAAACGCAAGAAGGCGATAAAGAAGGAAAACAAAACTGAAGAGGAGATTATGTCAGAGAAGCGTCACAATCAAGTTGCATATCTGGATCCTGATGACAAGCTCACGGAATTGAAAGATATCACGAAGTGGATCAGGGAGTCACGTATTAATTATGCTGTTACTTTCTCGACGCCCGTTTACAAATCACTTATCAAGGCTTTCTGGGATTCTGCAAGCGTCGTACAAGTGAATGGAAAAGATGTTATAAGGGGTCGAGTGAATAATCTGGATGTTGTTGTCTCTCCGGATATATTGAACGAAGTTTTACAATTACAAGATCAACAGGATGCTCCATATTCAATCCCAATCATGTGTTCACGAGGCTGTTTGCTACGGATGAAGTGTACTGGAGACATTTTCGTCAAGCAAATCAACAAAGGTGATCTTCCATTACGCTACAAGTTTTTATTGCATATTCTTATTCAGTGTCTCAGCAATAGACGGTCTGGATATGATATGGCTGGAGATGATCTCGTTGGTTTCATGGTTGCTTTGGTGTTAAACAAACCGTTTAGCATCTCAAAGTATATTTTCAGCAACATGAAAGAAAATATGACAAGGACAGGAAGTAGAACAACCGGGAACAAGTTTTGGATGTATCCGCGTTTTATTCAAATGATTATGAATGTTCAACATCCTGACCTTCCTAAAGCTGACAATGATCTTCTGAAGATAGAGGCGATGAATTTCAACTCTTTAAGGTTAATCAAGACTCTTGCCGCCAAAAGATACAAAGAAAGCGTTCCTCCAAGGAAGCTTTTTGGCGCACTTGAAAATCCTGATTATGTTGCTCCAGCCAATGATAAATGGCGTCATGATGACAGCCAATCTGACAACGAAGAGCCTGAGTTGGAAAGAAAAAGGATAGAGAAATTTGGTCCTGACCCGGTTGATTCAGATGAGTCTGGGAGTGATAGTGATGACAGTAGTGGTGAAGGCGATGAAGGTGGTGATACTGGTGCTGTTGGTGCATCGAGCAAGGGTGCAGCTGGTGGTACATCAGCTAGTAGTTCTTCAGTAAGTGGCGATGATGAATCTGATTCTAGCTCTAGTGATCATATAGTCGAGCCTGGATACGAAATGTATATCGATATACGTGGAGTGAAAAGATATAGAAAGATTAGAACTGAAGATGATCCAGCATACGTTCCAGAGGATCCTGAAGGTGAAAGAAGAACAAAAAGGAGAGCTGAGAAAGCTGCTGAAACTCAAAAGAAGAAATCAAGAAGATATTTGAGTACTTATACTAGGAAATCTGTGCCTCAAGAGTCTTCATCTGTACCTCAGGAGCCTGTACAAGAAACTCCTGTAGTTACATCAGCTGCAGAAACTCCTGTAGTTACATCAGCTGCAGAAACTCTTGTAGTTACATCATCTGCTGACATTCCAACTGCTACTCCTCAAGCCACTCCTGAAAGAACTGTGGCTTCTGCAATCAGAGCAACCACTTCACATATCAGTTCTGAACGTCATAGGGTATTTTCCGGATATTCTCAAGACGAAAAGAACAGATACATATTCACTCAACTGGAAGCAGTTGCTGATAGGATTCAAAGGCAATCTCATTTCATTAATATCACGAAGAATGATCAACTTAAACAATTGGTGGAGATTAACAACTTGAAGTCCACCGTTGGTCAACAGCAAACGGTGATAGAGAGACAACAAGCTGAGATTGATTTGCTTAAAGCCGAGAATGCTCGTTTGAAGGCTGCTGATGAAGAGAGAGAGAAGAATAACTCCATACTTCAAACACGACTTGCTGCTCTGTGGGATTATCATTGTAAACAACAAGAAGTACTGAAGAAAAAGGATGATGATACGGAAGACCAAGGGAATCCTGACACTTCTGGTACATCACAGAAGCAGCCAGCCGCTACATCTTCGGCAATAGTTGAAGTTCAACCTCCAGTGGTCGAATCTTCTCAGGGAACTTCTACTGGAAAAGTTCAACAGATCGCAGGTACTACTTCTGTCGTAAGCAGTGCTGATATTGCTTTACAGGCTATTCATCCAGTGACGGGAGAGTTGCTTGAAGAAGGAGAACTAATAGAAGATCTTACTCATGAGCAATTGCTTGCTCTTAATGCTATGAGAGAAATTGATGATGCTGAGATAGATAAAATGTTGACTGAGACTGATACAACTAATGTTGAAGATATTGATGAGATCGTGTTTGAAGGCGAAGCAACAAAATCAACGTATGTTCGAAAAGATGGTACTGAATTCGCTTCGTTTGATGAAGATTGGATGAAGGAGAATATTGATGACATAGACGAGCACTTAAAGAATCGTAATTCGTCTGAAAAAGACACAGATGCATTCTTTGAATGGCGAAAACAGTTTCTATCTAAAGTCTCCAAGCCTGTGCCTGAAAAAGCTCAAGTCGACTACTTGCAATTTGAAAAGGCAAAGCCAAGTGGAAGAATTCTATGCTGGATGTTTGTTAAGGATATTCACTGTGTTTCCATCAAACGTGAATACGGAATCCTGTATTTCAACTCACTGCTGAGCATTCTTTCTTTGCCATTTTATGATGTTGCTGCGTTGACGAGGCTTGAGCTTATAAATCGTTCAAACTACGATGGCGCTACTTTATTTGAGCGACTGATTAAAGTAAACAAGAAGTCGGGCTGGAAGGATGAATCATACAAGCCACGATTCCCCATCTATCAACCGATCAAGTTTACTCTTGATCCTGACACCAACACTTGCAGATACAAGCTTGTGTACCAGCCTCCGAGGGTCGTAGATAAAATCCCATTGATGCCTATGCAGCAGGATTTTCTTGAAGACATGGCATTATGGTGCTACGACTCGGATACGCATGAAGCCGTGATTGTATTTAGAGATAATCGTGCAAATTACCGGATGTTGGATCCGATGTGGATCGTCAACATGTCCGAGGCTGACATCAGCAGATTATATCATCATGATATTTTCTATGAAGATCAGGACGCACGTCAAGCTTTAAAGTTTCAGTGTGTAGCATGTTTTTGCTACTACCGGGGCATACATTCGGGCAGTTCGTGGTCCGAACAACACTGAGATGGAAGATTAGAAGACCGAAGACGAGTAACAGACAAGGGGGAGTTTGTTGATGCATTTTTAGTGTCTGTAACTAGTCTTACTTATCGTTGTATTTTGTACGGTCTTTTAAGGTTTATCGAGTATGTATTTGATGTTGACCAAGTCGGATATCCTCCTATCCACTGGTGTCTGACTTGTTTGTCTCTTTTGATATGTAATGTTTAATGAACAATGCATGTTGCATGACAAGGGTATAATGGTAATTATGTGTTTATATGTTCTATCTGTTTCAAGCCCAATGTCTGGCCCATATTCTGTTTCGCCGAGACACCTTGTGTTTCGTCGACTGTTGGGCCCAGGGACTATATAAACCAAGTCTGCTTTCACTTTGAAGTGAGATGAGATAATACCAGTAAAGAAACTCTGTCGAAATTCTGTCTAAACTGTGTTTGTATCAGTTTGTAATCGGTTCTCATCCCGTTTAATCAATCGATTGTGGTTCATTGATTAATCCTTGGTTGTTATTGCTTTATATGTTTGATTTGGCATAGTTACGTGGATTCCGCACACGTGACCGTGTTTGCTATAAACAAGTGATTCGGTTCGTTATCGATCCTCAGATTTCGGGACCTACAGGAACTTGCAGTATAGTCCATATATATTAAAAAATGATGTATAATGGAAAAAGCGTAAAATTTATACTATTATCGACGCGTTTGTGAATTAAAAACAATATTAAAAAATTTTAAAAAGGTCCTAAGCGCTGCGCTTCGACCTAAGAGGGGCGCTTTGCCCGAAAATTTAAAAATGTAGAAAAAAAAAACTCAAAGCGCCCCTCTTTGGCCATAGCGGGGCGCTTTGATGTAAAGCAACAGACAAGGTCTGACCGCGTCAGTCCTTGTCGGTTGACTTTACACCAAAGCGCCCCGCTTTGGCCATAGCGAGGCGCTTTGGGGTGTGAAAATAATTTTCTCCGTGTGTAAATAGCATGACCCACCCATGTAAAAAACCCTATCCCTTCAGTCTTCTCTTCAGTCTTCTCTAACCTAATCTGTATCTCTCTCCAACCGCAACCTCCATCATCACCGCCATATCCTAGCTACCAACATCGTATCCCGCAACCACCACCACCAAATTTGTCCACCAAGCCCCACCACCACCATCGAATCCAGCCACCACAGTTGGAAATTGATATCGGAAGGAAGTTGCAGCTTAGCCGCCGGAAGAATCACGATTTCATTCTAGTTCTCCGGTTGAAGCGATCCATTGACGGCGACATTTTCTCTGGTTTTCGTTAAACTGAATGCCGACGGTTTCTCGAATTGTTTAGTTTGAACGGTGGTGTTGATTTGGGGAAATTACTTGGTTGTTGATTTTGGAACTAAACCTTGCAGATCTGTCAAATTAGTCTTGTAGTGGTGTGTAGGTTTTGGCAACGGTGGTGTGTTGGATGATTCGAAATTCATCACCAGGGCAAAAGGGCATTTTTGTTGGGTTTATCAATTAAGAAATTAGAGTTTGACTTGAGTTCGGATTTTGGTCGTAAGCAATTCATAGAGTGCAGTAAACAAATTCCTTTTCTTCCTTTATCCCTTTTCAACGCAAATTTGTTGTTGAGTTTTGTGATCTTTGATTCAAGGCTCTTGATATCCATTATGGTGGTTCGATTAGGCATAATGGAGGTGGTGGCTCATGGTGGTGGTTAGGTCTTTTTTTTTTGGGGGGGGGGGGGGGGTGGTTAGGTCAGATGGGTGGTATGGCTTGGAAATCGTGTCTTAACATGTTTAACAGGTATCTGATAACGCGAACAACAAAAATTTTAAACATGAATACAACTCGTTTAACTACTTTATCTCCAATGTCTATAAGATAGATCTATATTTTATGCACATAAAAGGAGAAATAATGGATCCCTTACTTTCAAATTTTGATTATTTTTAAAAACGTAAAAAATCACATGGTGTACTTTTCTGTTATCGTGTCTTAGCAAGTTACCTATTGCCAGCCCTAATGGGTGGTATCGGAGATGGCATAGGTGGTTGATGGTGGTGGTGGGTGCTTAGATGTTGGATGAGAGGAAAGAATGTATATATATATATATATATTAAGTTTTAAATCTTGTTTTTTATATTTATTAAACTATTTTATAATAGAATAGTAAAAAGACTAAATTACCCTTATGTGATTTGACTTACCTGAAAATTTTAACTAGATTAGTGTTAAAGGACGTAAGGTGTAATGAGTTTTCCAAAGAAAGGACTGTGACTGTAATTATTAAAGTTAAAGGCTATTCATTGTAATTTGATACAAACATAAAGGACGAAAAGTGTAATTTACCCAATATATAATCTGAACTTTAAGGTATTGGTAGCTAGGTAGGGCGGTCAATGAGTCGAACATGGGCTGTTTATATTCAAAGTTGAGCTTGTCTGGTTTGTTTATTGTTTATTAATTATCAATTGATCTATTTTATACACAGTTATTTTTATATATACTTGTAACAGAAACTGACCCAACTATATTCAAAGTTTGGTCTGATTTGGGTGCTAAAAACAAAGAAATTAGTTAATTTGGGTAAGGCTTTAAAGTTAAAGGGGTATGGGTAAGTTTAAATTAACAGAAAAACCCAATGGGCTAGGATGAGCCAAGAAAATAAAAGAGTGGGTCATAATGGATTCATTTGGAACCTAAAATCGAACGCAGTTCTTCAACAATTGAACACAATGACATTTTTTTTTTGGAAGTAGTGGATCAACAGGTTACCTTCACCGTCTCTAGGCGTACCCGCTCAGGTTCGAATCCGTGGGCCCGCAATGCGGTACCTCCTGGTCGGTTTGGCCTAAGCCCCGTGCAGGAACCCCACTGACCTGGGATTGAACCCGTGACCTGTGGGTAAACCTTCACACCTCTTACCAGCTCAGCTGGTAGTTATTGGCTGAACACAATGACAATCGAGGATTAGTTTTTTTTTAACAGTTAGAACAAATTCACCATAAATCTCTCCATCCGGTGACCAAATTGGCAAATTCCCAAAATTATCACATCATTCCAATTAACCCAATCTATTCGTCGATTCAAAGTTGTAATTGTAATTATATATATTTTTCATAGTTATATATAGTTATTTGGGTAAATTACTTTTTGAGTCCCTGTGTTTTATGAGTTTTAACTAGTTGAGTCCAAAAACAAAAAGTTTAACGACCTGAGTCCCCATAAGCATTTTCTTTAACCATTTGAGTCCAAATTTCTAACCCAGTTAGAATTTTGTTGTTAAGTTTTGTTAAATGACCAAATTACCCCTATAATTAAAAAATAAAAATAAAAAAATCACATGTTCTTCTTCACAAGATCTCTTTCTCTATCTCTTTAAAGTCTGCACCCTCCTTCTCTCTCATCTTTCTTTCCCTCTCTCTAGATCACCTACATCCTCCACCACCATCAACACCACAACCACACCACCACCGTCACCACCATAGCCACAACCACCTCCACCTCCGTCACCAACCACCACCTCAACCACAAACCTCCAACACAACCACCGTCGCACCACCACCACAGTCACCGTCGCACCACCACCACATATGATCGGTTCTACGAGTTGAGGTTGTACTTGCCGGGTTTTGAGTAAACTGTATAAAGAGAGGGTGTTAGATCTTCTAATTGGGGCGATCTGATCCAAGTTTGATTGAAGTGGTTTCACACGTTGATTTGTTGATTTATTCCTGATCTGATCCAAGCTAGATCCAAGTTTGATTCCAGGTGCTTATTGTGTTTTTGGTGTGATTAAACTTATTAGTTACTTCAAAAATTAATTTTCCAGTTTGTCTTCATCTAAATTCTAAACATCACAACTTATTTCAAATTCTAAACATCACAACTTAATTCTCCAGTTTGTCTTTATTATAACAAACCAATAAAAGTTCACAGCTGCTTAATCAAGTTTGACCAGGTGTTTATTGTGTTTTGGTGTGATTAAATTGATTAATTTGTTTGGAGTTTTGTTTAATTTTGTTTTTGTTGTGTTTTGGGGGAATGATTTGTTATATGAATGCAGTTATTTTAGATTTAGGCTACTTGAGTTGAACTGGATTTGAGGATAAATGTCTGAAAGTCCAGCAAAAGTTCGATTCGTTCGTTGCCCCAAGTGTGAGAATCTGCTCTCTGAGGTTACTGATTATGTTGTTTATCAATATGGTGGATGTGGTGCTGTTCGTCGTGGTACAGTTTGAATCTTTTTGCAAATTTTGTTTGATTTTGTTCAAGAAAGTTAGATGTGGGTCTAATGATCTTTTTGTATTTGTTGTTGATGGGTGTTTGAAGAAATGAACTGGGTGTGCCTGATCTTGTGAAGAACAAGTGGTTTTTTTATTGTTACTTTTTAATTATAGGGGTAATTTGGTCATTTAACAAAACTTAACAACAAAATTCCAACTGGGTTAGAAATTTGGACTCAAATGGTTAAAGAAAATGCTTATGGGGACTCAGGTCGTTAAACTTTTTTCTTTTGGACTGACGGGTGGTCCGTAGGACAACCCTTTATGATGTTAAAAGACAAGTTTATCCCTCATTTAAGTGTGTAATTATCTTGAATTAGATAACTACTGTTGGTTATGTCTCAGGTGCGGTTTGGCGGCTGGTTTGATCACATGGCTGTTTGGGAAGTAACAAAAAGGCACATGACAAATATTAATATAAAACATAATCATCTTTGGCAGCTTGTGGATTCTAGAAATGGACTCACCTTTTGGACTTGTTGGCAATCATTAGACATGTGAGACTTGGAGTCTATCACCAAACATCATCATCACGATACTTTAGCCATTCACTAAAGTCAAAGGTGGCCCATGCAAGACTTGAGAAAATGGAGGCAACATCACGTGAAGAGAGCAGCCACTATCACATGTTTGTGGAGTTTTTAATTCATGATTAACATCTCTTCATCATCTATTTATGGGCAACATAACACATGTGGATTTTCTTCATTGGGCCGCATATATGAGCCAAGGAAAAGAAACACATATGATTGGTCTTTGGGGCTGCCAAAGACATCACGTGAAAGAACAACTGGTGGACACACAAGACTTTTGGAGGTATTATTTTTAAGAGGTCAACATCAAATCATCATTAAAGAATTGGCATATGGGCTGAATTGGAAGACTTTGGCAGCCTATATCACGTGAACATCAACAGCACATCACGTGAAGGCTTTTCAAGACATTGGGCCGCCAACACAAGGCAGAAAACACATGGGCTTGGAGACATAGGCTAGCACATAGTGGGCCGGTCATTGGAGTTATCATCATCATAATTCACACTTGGGCTAATATTTGGGCTGCCAACATGAAGGAACATACACACATCTTTTGGTGGCTGTTATTGGACGCAGACTTGAGGAGACACAAAAGAATAACATCACGTGGATTAGAGGGTTGGTGATAATATCATCATATGCACCGGTTGGAGAGTTTTGGTAACTTATCACATTTAATTTTTTTTATGGAGTTTTAAGAGGGACTTATCATTACCATATCGGTTACACACTACTCTAGACACATCACTTAGCGAGGTGGGAAGGAGATGGGGGAAGTTCTCTGAAGATTGGAGACTTTAACGAGTGCCATGATCGGTTAACCCTCCAGTGAACACTCCGGGTGATGATTCTTGTATTTCACTTTTAATTTAGTTATGTTTGTTTGAGAATTAGATTGTAATTAGGTGTTAACCGAATTGCATTTACATATATACAATTTGTGTGACAGACAAATCCTGGTGATAACCAGAGACGTATTTATGTTGAATCTAATTGTGCCTTTGCTGATTGAATAATTATTTATGCTTGCGGTTAATATCTCTCTGGTCAATTGGTATTATGCTAGGATCTTGTATAAGTAATTGTTTTACCATTTAATCAGTGGCATCCAAATAAACAATAATTAGATTATTAGGTGTTTACAGAATCTGAATCCCGGAGTGGTCACATTCCTATCATTGTTTTCTCATTTTCACAATACTTATTCAAAAAAATTACAAAAATATATAAACTAGCAAATTTCATAAAGTAAGTTTAGATTAATTAAACGGTATTACACTGACCACATGCTCCTCTGGATTCGATACCTGACTTACCCTGTCTATAGGTAATTTTAGGTTTTTGCATAGACCCGACGACAGTCTATCAAAATGGTGCCGTTGCCAGGGAGCTAGTGCGCTTAGTGTTATATCGTTTATTTGATTAAAAAAAAAAAAAAGAGAGAAAATTTAAAATTTACAAAACCACAAAAATATATATATTTTTTTTATTTTATTTATTTTCAATACTACTTTTAGTGTTTTCTATGTTTCAGGGCTATGGCAACATTCGAGTGTGGGGAAGATGTGCGGATATTTGTGTGAAGGTGGTGATAGGAAATTGGATCACTTACAATATATGTTGTGTCAAATTTCACCAGGTCAATGTACTCTTTCCTTAGTCTTGATATGCTCATTAGCTTTGAAATATTGGTAGTTAGTTTGTTTGCTTTTGTTTAAAAAAAAATACAAAAAGAAACTTGGGGTTTGAGAGTATAAGCAAGTGTTGATGTTCTTGGTTAAAGCGATCTTTTCCTCAAAACCATACATTGGGACAATGTATCCCAAGTGTGGGGATGAGGGGAAAATTTTGAGGTTTTGAAAAAAAAAAAAAAAAATTTAAATCAAGCAAAACGATGTGAGAATTTGAACACTTTGAATTAACCTCAAATGATGCACCGGCAACCCTTAATACCCTTTGTTCTTGGTGAGAGGTGAAGCCACACATGTCAATAAATAATACTTGTTTTGATGAGAGTGGCAACGGGTGGGGGTGCATTAGAACTTGTGCCTTGATACGGTTTGAGTCCTTAGTTGATGTGAATGTAAAAAGGATAAGGGCAATTAGGTAGCCTCGTCTTGGTGAGTGCGAGTGTGGGATTTGGGGGGTTGGACCTCATTAATTATATATATGAGCATGGTTGCAAGAGGGGCGGGGGTTTGGACATTTAGTTGCCCAATTTTGTGCCTAAAAGCCTATCGTTTGTTACCCCTTAGCTAGTTTCCTAAAAATTTACCCGACTTGACCCGGTCTTATAGTGCTAGTAGTTATTTTAGTAGTGTGTAAATACGTTCGATGTTATGTTAAATGTTTAGAAAAAAAAAAGAAAAAAAAATGGAAAAAGCAATGAAAAAAAAAAGTAATGTTGAGTTGTCTTGTATATAAGTTTAAGTTTGTTTGTTTGTTTATTTCATTATGTAATAAAAGACCGGGCAAGTCCTTCGCTACTTCATATATATTCCATGTCCTACCCATTTACCTAGCCTTGTTACAACCTTAAAAGCCTTTTGATTTGCATTCATATTTGACACTCGTAGGAGGAGGACCGATTTAGGTACAAGCCAATAGTTGTGCAGCCGCCCGTTTGCCTTTTGTGTGTCTAGCTTATCTATGCTAGTGTTTACTTATAGCCGAGAGGAGAGATTTAGAGAGGGGTGTGTTGTTTGGGTGTTAAAAAGGGGTTAGTAAAAGGATTGCTTGTTTTGCTTGGTTTACATTGATCACTTGTTGAGAAATTGATTTGATGAGTTGCTTGGGACAAGCAACGGGTAAGTGTGGGGATGTGACGGGTGGTCCGTAGGACAACCCTTTATGATGTTAAAAGACAAGTTTATCCCTCATTTAAGTGTGTAATTATCTTGAATTAGATAACTACTGTTGGTTATGTCTCAGGTGCGGTTTGGCGGCTGGTTTGATCACATGGCTGTTTGGGAAGTAACAAAAAGGCACATGACAAATATTAATATAAAACATAATCATCTTCGGCAGCTTGTGGATTCTAGAAATGGACTCACCTTTTGGACTTGTTGGCAATCATTAGACATGTGAGACTTGGAGTCTATCACCAAACATCATCATCACGATACTTTAGCCATTCACTAAAGTCAAAGGTGGCCCATGCAAGACTTGAGAAAATGGAGGCAACATCACGTGAAGAGAGCAGCCACTATCACATGTTTGTGGAGTTTTTAATTCATGATTAACATCTCTTCATCATCTATTTATGGGCAACATAACACATGTGGATTTTCTTCATTGGGCCGCATATATGAGCCAAGGAAAAGAAACACATATGATTGGTCTTTGGGGCTGCCAAAGACATCACGTGAAAGAACAGCTGGTGGACACACAAGACTTTTGGAGGTATTATTTTTAAGAGGTCAACATCAAATCATCATTAAAGAATTGGCATATGGGCTGAATTGGAAGACTTTGGCAGCCTATATCACGTGAACATCAACAGCACATCACGTGAAGGCTTTTCAAGACATTGGGCCGCCAACACAAGGCAGAAAACACATGGGCTTGGAGACATAGGCTAGCACATAGTGGGCCGGTCATTGGAGTTATCATCATCATAATTCACACTTGGGCTAATATTTGGGCCGCCAACATGAAGGAACATACACACATCTTTTGGTGGCTGTTATTGGACGCAGACTTGAGGAGACACAAAAGAATAACATCACGTGGATTAGAGGGTTGGTGATAATATCATCATATGCACCGGTTGGAGAGTTTTGGTAACTTATCACATTTAATTTTTTTTTATGGAGTTTTAAGAGGGACTTATCATTACCATATCGGTTACACACTACTCTAGACACATCACTTAGCGAGGTGGGAAGGAGATGGGGGAAGTTCTCTGAAGATTTGAGACTTTAACGAGTGCCATGATCGGTTAACCCTCCAGTGAACACTCCGGGTATGATTCTTGTATTTCACTTTTAATTTAGTTATGTTTGTTTGAGAATTAGATTGTAATTAGGTGTTAACCGAATTGCATTTACATATATACAATTTGTGTGACAGACAAATCCTGGTGATAACCAGAGACGTATTTATGTTGAATCTAATTGTGCCTTTGCTGATTGAATAATTATTTATGCTTGCGGTTAATATCTCTCTGATCAATTGGTATTATGCTAGGATCTTGTATAAGTAATTGGTTTACCATTTAATCAGTGGCATCCAAATAAACAATAATTAGATTATTAGGTGTTTACAGAATCTGAATCCCGGAGTGGTCACGTTCCTATCATTGTTTTCTCATTTTCACAATACTTATTCATAAAAATTACAAAAATATATAAACTAGCAAATTTCATAAAGTAAGTTTAGATTAATTAAACGGTATTACACTGACCACATGCTCCTCTGGATTCGATACCTAACTTACCCTGTCTATAGGTAATTTTAGGTTTTTGCATAGACCCGACGACAGTCTATTCGTCGTGGTACAGTTTGAATCTTTTTGCAAATTTTGTTTGATTTTGTTCAAGAAAGTTAGATGTGGGTCTAATGATCTTTTTGTATTTGTTGTTGATGGGTGTTTGAAGAAATGAACTGGGTGTGCCTGATCTTGTGAAGAACATGTGGTTTTTTTATTGTTACTTTTTAATTATAGGGGTAATTTGGTCATTTAACAAAACTTAACAACAAAATTCCAACTGGGTTAGAAATTTGGACTCAAATGGTTAAAGAAAATGCTTATGGGGACTCAGGTCGTTAAACTTTTTTCTTTTGGACTCAACTAGTTAAAACCTATAAAACACAGGGACTCAAAAAGTAATTTACCCTAGTTATTTTACTATGTAATATCTTTTTATTAAGAGTTAATTGTCATTTTAGTCCATGTGGTTTGGATCATTTTGCCAGTTTAGTCCAAAGGTTTCATTTTTAACATCTGGATCCAAAAAGGTTTCGTCGTTGCCATTTTGGTCCAACTGACTTAACCCCATCCATGCTTCTCAGTTACTCAAGGGGTATTTTTGTCATTTCATATTTTTAAAAATTTCACTTTATTTTTATGGTGGTTAAAACCATTTCTTTGTTATATAAAACAATTTTTTTAATAAATATAACAAATACACAGATCCACAATTTTCACCACCATCTGAGATTCACCAAGTCTCACAACCATCGACCACCACCATCTTATAACAACACCGTTCACCCACCGTTAACCACCATCTCATAACACCACTGTTCACCAACATCAAAATCAGACCCAAATTCAAACCAAATATCAAAATCAAACCACCGCTGCTCTTGGATGCCCGTAGTCGTCGGAAAACCATCGAAGTCTTAGGGTTCTTAGCCTGTCAACAACCACAATCACTGAAAAAATTGCTCAGCTATTTCCAAAAAGATTGCTCAGCTATTTCCAACCCAGTTAACACAACCACCACACCACTGCCACCTATCTCCGCCCCTCACCAACCTCCGTGCCCCACCGTCACCAACCACCACAACACCAAACCCTAAACCTAACCCTCTTCCTTTTTCTATATGTTACCACCCAACACCAACACCTCACCATTATCACCACCACACCATTGCCACCCATCTGAAAAACAACCACCCATCTCCACCTCTCTGAAACACAACCACCACAGCACTACCACCCATATCCGCCCCTCACCAACCACCATTCACCACCACAACCATCGT
Source organism: Helianthus tuberosus (assembly GCA_030545235.1). Taxonomy (NCBI): domain Eukaryota; kingdom Viridiplantae; phylum Streptophyta; class Magnoliopsida; order Asterales; family Asteraceae; genus Helianthus; species Helianthus tuberosus. The sequence goes on from CM060360.1 coordinate 86,515,793, forward strand.
GCCCCACCGTCATCAACCACCACAACACCAACACCACCAACACCACCGTCTCGCTAATCAAAAGAGAACCGAGAAAAAAAAGAGAAATAGAGATAGAGAGAGAACCGTTTACCACCACCATTATCTTACCGATATGTTCCGATCTGGCGATTTCAAAGAGATAGAGAGACCTAGCCGCCGCTGCTGCCCTTGTTGTCTTCCTGAATTGTTTTGGCGGTTCCGATCTGTTCCGATTTGTTGTCTTACTGAATTGTTCCGACAGGGGTGGTAGTGGTGGAGGTGTGCCGACGACCGGTGAAGGTGGAGGTGGAGGTTGAGATGGAGGTGATGGTGAGTAGCTATATCAGAGATGGGTAGAAGGGGGAGGGTGGGTGTTGGGTTTTATAACCAGATATATGGTTTTATATAAAAACCCAAAAATAGTTAAAAGAACAAAAAAAAACCTTTAATTAACATAATAGACAAAATGACAAAGATACCCTTTGAGTAACTGAGAAGTATGGATGGGGTTAAGTCAGTTGGATCAAAATGGCAAAGACGAAACCTTTTTGGATCCAGATGTTAAAAATAAAACCTTTGTACTAAACTGGCAAAATAGCCTAAACCACAGGGACTAAAATAGCAATTAACTCTTTTATTAATCTAAAGTTTCAAGTGGTATATAAAGCTTGGGCTTATATATTAAATGAGCTTACTTTTAAATTTAAGTTCATTAACTTTGAGTTAATTTGAGCTCGAGTTGCTTACGCGTGGCTCAATTATTTACATCTTTACTTGAAGGCTGGGTAATTAGTCTTGTCCTGTTGTCCCTAGGATTAGGCCTTACACGGCCGGCCCTGGTAATTCTTTTACCCTGTTTGAGCTCGAAAAAATGTGTCCTTAGCCTTAACGAAATTGGGTATTTGGCTCACTAAAGGTCTAAACATAATGCGAAAGGGGTTAATAACTAATCTAAACTATAAGAATAGTTTTGTAAGAGGGTCTATGTTGGTGTTTGTATGGGTGTACCCTATTAAAAAAATATTTTACGTATACGTACCTGGATTTTTTCATAAAAAACGTGTCCCTCAAAATATCTGGCCCTGGCCGGTCGTCCTCCCCGCCCACCTCCAGGGCCAGCCATGAGGCCTTATATTCATGTAAGAGTGAGTGAGTAGGGCTGGCTCAACCATTTTGAGAGCTTAAAGCGAAGCTAAAATATGGGCCTTTTGCAGAAAAAAAAATGTGGTCCTCGTTCTTCTTTGTCCAGTTCGAATAAGATATCGGATAGCTACGTTTTTATTGAGAGAGTCAAGAATTGATATTATAATCTATATATTTGAAAGACATAGTTGTAGGTTTTAGAAAACCATTAATGTGAATTGAGGATAGTTAAAGCAATCCTGATTAGATTGAAAAACTAAAAGGAAATACAATTACCACTAGAAATGTTTCATGTACTATTTTTTATATTTCTACTTATTAGTATTTTTTTTTAGTTTTGGAGGCCTTAATAGGGTGGAGGCCCAAAGCAATTGCTTGTACCTTCCTGTGGTGGTATTTGTAGCGGTTGAGGTACTGAAATCTAACCCATCATTGTTGCTACAACAACTACAAGACCAAGGCCTATAGCGATATCTCCGGGTAAAAGGGTTCAAGGGTTTCGATTAGCCTAACGCAGGTCGTGGGGTCCCCCCACGTTTGCAAGACGTGGAGAGAGGTTCATTAGTGTTTTTGTTGTTCTTCTTGAATTCTAGACTGATATGAAACCAGCCCAGAACGTAATCGTTGGAGAAGATGAATTATTCGGTGTGAAGAAGAGAAGCATAAAGCTAGTTCTCATGGGAGAAGAAGAAGAGAAGCAAGCATGAAGCTTGTTCTTGAGAGGAGAAGGAGAATCAGAGAGTTAAGATAGTTTTCAGCTGATTCGGGAGTGTCCCATATGTTTGGCATGGGCTGCAATTTATAGGGGAAGAGGTTTCTCAAAGAGGAAACCTTTAACTAATGAACCTGGCTTGCAGTGAGGGACTTACCGTTTTAGGGGTTGAACGGTTTAGACCTGCGGACAAAAGGGTGTTCTCTGTGCACATGTTCTGTCTGTGCAGAAATGGTTCACATGTTAAGTGTTGATGTGACCGGACATTGTGCTTGTCCTTTTTACTGTTCACCTGAGTTTGCGCGTTTTGAACCTCTCAACCTTTTAACCTTTTAAGCTGTTATGTATATTAGTCATTTTATTGAGATTTGGGCTACCCCCGTCATCAGCCCCCCAAGTCAGAGGTGTTTGGGATGTAAGCTCAAATGCTTCTGACTTTTACACATTATTTTTTATTGCTTAAAGGCTTCAGGGCTTTAAGGCGTTTGAGTTTTGAGATTTGAATTTCGGAATGATAGTAGGCTTCAAGGTTTCAAGGCTTGAAGGCTTAAAGGCTTCAACTGTCTCACTCAGGAGGTAGTTGAGGATCGACCTAAAGTTTAATCCGGTGGCTCTGGGTTTTGGCAAATCGATCGGTTAGTGTCCTGTTGGTTCGATTGCTCTTTATTGCTGAGTTTTCCAACTTGCGTCATCCGTTTTCGGTCTTTATTCTGAATGTTTTAGAGTATTATCGTATGTCTTTTGGTCAGTTACACCCTTAAGGTCTTGCTAGGGTTTTACACTTTGATGTTTTGTGTCCAGCGATAGGGTATGACCCATCGTTGTTGTTGTTCCGCCGTTTCTTCCAGTTAGCCAAGAAATGCGATTGTTTTACCTTTGAAACATCTCAGGTTGATGTGTGTTTAATTTCGTCTATGGTTATTGCCCTTGGTTCTTGGAAGGACCGATTTTCCTGGATTTCTGAGTCCATTGTTCCTTTCAGGCTTGTTTGGAGGCACCCTTATGCTGTTTTGAATGAGCTTGAACCTTTCAAACACGAGATAGATGGTTGTTGAAGTTTATTAGGAGGTGTCCTTCTAGGCTTTGTCCCTTTCCCAAACATCTTTTAGTGCTGATGGATGTTAGCAGGTTGTGGGACAAGCCGGATCATGACCCTGTGCTCGTGAGATATGATCAAGGTATGATATTTTGTATTTTCTGCTTATGTTATATTTTATTTGTTGCAGTTATGTTTGCCTTAGACTTTATCAAGAGCGATGACACATCTGATGTTGTGTTTGGAGATGCCGAGGCTACATCCGGTGAAGATGTTGTTAGGGGCACTGAACGTAGGTTCGAGGGTTCAGGCTATGTGAACGTTCCCAATGTCAAGGGTTTCACGAAAGTTGTTGCTTCCAAAGTCTCTACTCGTCGTTCGAGCTGTTGTTTGATAAAGACTACTGACCCACCATCGGCTTCTGAGCCGGTGGAACTAAGTAATGACATAGAGGCTTCAGATGATTTAGAAGTTGGGGTTGGGGAAAATCAAAAAAGGACAAGGGACGGCCCTTGGTGGTTTGGCGGGTAAAAAGGTTGTGAGCTTGAAGGGTTCCGGGAAGGGTGGTGAAGGTTCCACCAATGTTAATCCAGGGGAGGTTTATGTGCCGGATTGGAAGGTCACAGTTGGTGACAACTTCAAGCCTTCATCCGTTTGTGAGGATGTTCTTACCCACTTTGATTCTCCTGTTGTTCGAGGTTCTTGCTCATCTATGGGTGATGACCTGATGATTTCGAAAAATGGTAATGGGTGCTTGTAACCTTGTTGCCTTGCTTCCAGAGGGTGTATCCCGATTTCGCAAGAGGATGCAAAAATATGAAGTCTTTTCGAAGAAGAGGGATGAGTTGAAAGCTTCAATGGTTGCTTTGAAAGAAGCTGAGGGCTACGCTGAGAAGGAGAAAGCATTGCTGTTTGAAGATTTGAGTAATTTTCTTCCCGCACAAGACTGATATGGTTGAGTTGGAAAAACGCTTGGAGGGTGACAAGGTTTAAGTCAGGATCGATAAGGCTGCCTTGGAGGTTCAGAAAAAGGCCTTATTAGAGGAGAAAGAAGGGTTAAAGGCTTCACTTGCCCAGGCAACTAGTGATGGCTCATTGAGCATGGATTCCAGCAACTGGTTACATATCTTCTCCATTCATCGGAGTTCAAAAAGGTCTTGGGTGATGTGTACACCGAGCTTCTTGCTCATGGGAGACACCAAGGTTTGTTTGCTGGTTACAAACCTTTGTGAGCCTGGGGAGCCTCAGGAAAAGTCTTCTCTTTTTCAACCCAAAGCCTTCGAAGCCTTCAAGGAAACTGTTTTGAAGGTAGGGCATATTATTTACCCTTATGTGGGTGAAGTCTCCAAGTGTTTTGGTAAACCTTTGCCTGTCTTGCAGGAGCTAAAACCCAAGGGCCGTAATGAGGCTGTTTGTAACGAAGTGTTGAAGCCCCTCTCGAAGAAACGTCCTTGCTCCGGAGATAGCGAGGAAACGTGTTCTGAAGGTGGCGGGGGCTCAAAGGGTTCAAGCCTTGAAGCCTTCGAGACAACGGGTGTCGTAGGGAGGAAAAAGAGGATGGCTAAAAACACCCAAAATGATGGGGTTTCGAATAAGGATGATGCAGGAAAGTCTACCATCTCTGATGCTGACAAGTGAAGAAGAAACTTTGATTTGTAGTATTCTTAGCATGTCGAACAATGTTATGGATTGTTTGTTTGATCATCCTTTTATTTTAAGGGAACCGTTTAGGTCCCTTGGTGGTTAAAGCCTGGCAGGCTTGTGGACAATGTTTTATGTTTGATGGCCAGTATGGCCCTTGCTATCTTTAACTTATCTTGCTATGTCTATTGTGTTGTTCTGTTTACTCCCTTGTGTTTTTATTGGTTTTGTATGTTGTCTTTGTTTTGGGCGGTGCATCTTATGTTACTTATACCTTAAAGGGTTCAGTGCTGCAGTCACTTAGCCTTAGGATATTTTTAACAAGAAGATACAACCTCTATCCTATGTATGACATTCACTTTGAGTCTTTTTGGTTCATAAGCCAATGTTGGGGCTTAAGGAACATTTGGTGTAGGCTGTTCAAACCCGTCTATGAGACATGTTTTTCAAGATTTCTATGAGTCTCATGGAGTTGTATTGATTTAGGAACTCACCCCTTATATAGGTCCATTCAACCCTTGAACCTATTGAGCGATGTGTCCTGGGAGCTCATCCCCTTACATGGCCCTTGCCATGGAGTTTCTTGCTAGGTTCTCAACCTGATTATAGGATAGAAAGACAAATTTTGATTCATCGTTCATTCATTTCAAAGTATTTTGATTACTAGGGGAATAGAACAACTTTTGGGAACTATTTGTAATACGTTTTGGTTAAACATGGCACCTTTTAAGGTTTTTGCCATTCCAATGGCGGGGAAGCTTTTTGCCTTGCGGACCTGCCAGCTTGTATGATCCCCCTTTGTGGGCTTTAAGGATAGTGTATGGCCCTTCCTATTTAGGGGCCAAGCTTTCCTTGGCTTTCTTTCTTGCAGGTCACATTATTTCGAAGCACAAGGTCCCCAGGCTTGAAGCGTTCATGCTTCACCCGTGTATTGTAATACAATTCCATGTTTTGCTTGTAACTTGCTTTTTGTATGGCTGCTTGGTCACGAGCCTATTCGAGGAGTTCCAAATTCAACATCGCTTCTTTCTTATTTGACTCGAGGTCGATGTTGAATGTTCTTTGTGTTGTTACTCCGATTTTAGCTGCGATTACAGCCTTTGACCCAAACACTAGGCTGTAGGGTGTTTTTTTGTGTGGCTCGTTTTCTCGGTTGTTTGAATTTCCAATAGCACATTGGGAAGCTATTCGAGCCAGTTGTTGTTGTATCTTCCCAATCGAGATTTAATCCCTTCAACAATGTTGCGGTTTATCCTATCAACCTGACAATTGGATTGTGGGTAAGCTACCGAGCTGAATACTTGAGTTATTCTGAACTCCTTACACCAGGAGCTAGAAGGCTTTTCGGTAAACTACTTCCCGTTATCGGTGACTAATGTCCCTGGGAGCCCAAAACGACAGATTATGTTTTTGTAAACGAAATCAATGACCTGTTTTCCTGAGATTTTTGCAAATAGTTTTACTTTTGGCCACTTGGTGAGGTAGCCCACGGCTACCAATAAGAACTTGACTCCTCCTTTGGCTGGTGGGAATCGTCCAACAATGTCCATTCTCCGCTTACGAAATGGCAAAGTCGAGGAGGTGGGAACGGGGTCATGTTTGGGGCTTTTGGGTACCGGAGCATGTAACTGTCACAGATTTTCACAGTTGTTCGAAGGTATCTCGATGCATGGAAGGCCAAAAGTGTTCGAGGTTCATCAACTTTGATGCTACCGATTTTGGGCCACAATGAGCTCCACATATCCCTTTGTGAACCTTTTTTATCAGATATTGGCTTTGTTCTGGGCCAACGCATTGAAGTAGTGGTGCAAGGTATCCTTTTTGTAAAGGATATCTCCTTGTAACACATATTGCCTTGACTTGATACGAACCCTTTTAGCCTCAGTCTGGTCATTAGGTAATTTACCATTTTGAGGAACCTTTCAATGGGAGTCATCCAATTTGGCCCTTTTTTAGTGATCACATCTTGAACCTCAAGTCTTTGGATGGATGAGATTTTTAAAACCTCAATTAGTACCTTCTTGGTGAGGTGGGCAAAATGTAGGAGATACAAGTTTGCTTTGTGTATCAGTTCTCTTGTTTTGAGATCTTGGAACTTTTTTGATGGAACATATTTGAAATGTGTTCATCAATTCCTTTGATTTCTCTCGGTACTAATACATGTTGGGTTCTTTTGCTATGTAGGTGTAATTGTCTTAGCTTGAGAGAGTCTGTGAGGGCTTGAAGCTTTTGAATCCCTATTTCTTTGGCTATGTAGTTGTCACTTACTTGGTATGAAACAAGCAACGAGCCTGTGAAGACTTGAAACCTTTTGACACCCATATTTTTTGCAAGCTTGAGCCCGGCAATCAATGCTTCATACTCAGCTTCGTTGTTTGTAGTCTGCAATTCAAGACGAAAGGCATACGTGAATTCCAATTCGTTAGGATCAATTAGAACAAGACCTGCTCCTAACCCTTCAATGTTGGAAGCTTCGTCGGTAAAGAGCTTCCAAGTATGGGGGTCGGAGGGTTCAGTGGAGACTGTATCGACTTCCGTTGCGACTTATTTAGGGACTTCTATGATGAAGTCAGCTGAGACTTGGGCTTTGACAGCTTTTCTCAGACATAGGTGATTTTTCAAGCACATTCTTAATAGGTTAGTCAGTGACCACTTGTATCAGGCGTGACTGAAAGTACCTTCGAAGCCTTCAAGCCGTTTGGACTAGGGCTAGAACAAGTTTTTTCGAAGAAGAATATTTGATTTCTGCTAATTTTGAAGTTTTGAAAAAGTAAACGGGTATCTGAACTTTGTTTCGTTCAATGATTAGAGTCGTACTTATGGTCTTTTCAGCAATCGATGGGTAGGTAGAGGTCGTTCCTCCTGTCTCCGGAGCCAAAATGGCTGGGAGTGAAGTCAAGTGTTGCTTCATTTGGTTGAAGGCTTCCTTTTGAGGTAAAACACTTCAAAGCTGTAAGCTTTCCATCGAAAGTCTTTCTTGTTAGCATATCCCTTGAGGGTTAGCTTTTATGCTTTGTTTCCCCACGATATACCCTACAAACTTGCCTTCTTCAACACCAAACGAGCACTTGACTGGATTAAGCTTTATGTTGATCTTTCTCGGGTTTTGGAAAGTTTCTTGTATGTCATCGAGCATTTGGTATTTCGTTTTACTCTTGATCACCAAATCTTCAACATAAGCGTTAATGTTCTTGCCGATTTTTTCGGCAAACGATTTGTTAACCAGATGTTGATAAGTGGCACCTTCATTTTTTAAATCAAAAGGCATTTTTTGATAGCAAGATATACCTTTATCAGTGTGAAATGTGGATTTTTCTTCATCTTTTTTTTTATTATTAGGATCTGATGGTAACCCTTTTAGGCGTCAAGAAAACACTTGAATGGGAAGCCTGTGAGCGAGTTATCCTTGAGGTCTATCTCAGGTAGCGAGTAGCAATCCTTTGGGCATGCTTTGTTCAAGTCTTTAAAATCGATATACATTCTCCAAGACTTGTCGGGTTTTCGAACTATTACGAGATTGGCCACCCATGATTGATACTTGACCTCTCGAAGGATTCCGGCTAGAACAAGCTTTTCCATCTTTTGTATAATGGGCTTATTATCAGATGGGATCCATAACTCATGTTTCAATAATGCTATGGGGGATGCCAGTCATATCTTTGGGGCATCAAGCGAATACATAGTGCAAGAGCAGCTTTTGAAGGTATGAGAGGGTTTTATTGGAAAGGTTAGGGTTTACCCTTATCCCCTGTTGAGGATATTTTGAGTTTATGTCCAACCCTTGTTCATCGTCTTCGTCCTTTCTTGAGCTTTCCCTATCACACCCCGAAATATCAGAGCATTGGCGTGACTGGACTGGTATCTTCATTGCACAGCGGAAGCAAAATAAGCTAAGTCTTTTAGAAATTGAACGCCCACTAAGTACTCGACTCTTCATGGTTCTCCTATTCCAACCGTGCCTTGTCTTAGAAATGCAACCTGAGAAAGAAACATGCGAAAAAGTCAACATAAAGTTGAGCGAGTTCATAGTTTGTTTGTAAGAGATTTGAAATAAATCTTTTTGAATAACCGGTTTTTGAAGTATTGTTGAGAAAACGAATTAAAATCATTTTCTTGTCTTGTTATACAGAAACTTTGCATGAAAACATGGTATGTATCTTGTATAAATCAAGTTTTCATATATAAATCAAGTATTCATGTGTACACCACGTACTTATGTATAATTCAGGTTTTTCTTGAGTACCCCACGTACTCAAGTATAATTCCCGTTTTCTTGAGTACCGCACGTACTTCAAATTATAAATCAAGTTTTTGTATGGTATGAATTTTATGTAAATAAAGTATTCCTGTAAGTATCAGGATTGTTAATGGGTTGCAAAGCCATTAACAAGTGACACGACATAGGAAGTCACCAAACCTTAGGCATTTAATTGGTATATTCTGAGACACAAAAGCACTACTCGATTCTCGCCCTCACCGAGAGTGTGGCTGCCCGGCACCCGTTAGATCTAACCTTTTGTTCTGCGGTCTAGGTATATTGTTGATTAATGGTGCTTCTGTACCCTATTCGTGACACGATTTCTCGCATCATTTCTCGTAACGCCTCATACTTGCTTCTCGTTCTCACCAAGTGCGCTTCTCGTATTCTCGTAGACAGGTTCCTGGTTTGTCCGGTTTTTTCAATAGATGGCCAGCCGCTTGTGTGAGAGTTATTCAAGGCTACAAGTCTTATCATTGACCTATTTTATTGGAGCTCGTGGATCTAAATTTTGGGCCGCGTCCGTTTAGGATTTTTAACTCTTGGATTGGCAGGGAGGGGTTTGAGGAGGCGGTGAGGGGTGCGTTGGAAGGTTTTGTTTCGTTTGATCCTCCGGACTCCTGTTTATCACAGAAATTTGTCGCTATTAGGACTTCTGTCAAAATGTGGAGAGATGAGTTTTTACGTAAGGAACAGGAGAGTGAAATTGTGGCTTTATCCGTGTTGGAGGCTTTGGAGATGGAATTAGAAAACAGGGATCTTTCCGAAGATGAGGAATGGATTATGGCAGAAAATAAGAAAGTTATTAACGAGGTGGAGACCAGAAGGAACACGGATCTCTTTCAAAGACCTTGTGTTAAGTGCTCCTTGGGGGGGGGGGGGGGATGAAAACTCCAAGTTCTTCCATGCTCTTGTCAATAATAGAAAATCCGCGAACTCTTTCCACGGGCTTAATGTTAATGGCGAGTGGTGTACTAAACCTTCCATTATTAAAAAGGAAATTTTCTCATTTTTCCGTGATCGGTTCAAAGGAGGAACATCTAATTGGCCTGAATTGTTGGATATTGATTTCAAAAAAATTTCGGAGTCTGAATGCAATTTATTGGTGGAGGCTTTTTTGAATTCGGAAATCAAAGAAGTGGTGGCTCAATGTGGGGATGATCGGGCGCCGGGCCTGGACGGTATGAGTTTCAGGTTTTTAAAGCATTTTTGGGACTTATTTGAAGAAGATTTCACTCGGATTTTTTCCAGGTTTCATGAAACTGGAGATATTAGTATTGGTAGTGGTAGTGGATCGTCGTTTATCGCCCTCATTCCCAAGGTCAAGGATCCGGTTTCTCTCGGTAATTTTAGGCCTATTAACTTGGTTGGAGTTATTAGCAAAGTGATTTCGAAGGTTATTGCTAACCGTATGAGAAAAGTGTTGGATGGTGTGATTTCTGAATCCCAATCGGCTTTCTTATCAAGGAGATATATACTTGATGGGCCTCTCATTATTAATGAACTTATCACTTGGATAAAAAAGACGAAAAAATGTGATTTTTTCTTCAAAATTGACTTCGAAAAGGCTTATGACAATGTTAGGTGGTCTTTTGTGATTAATATTCTTTGTCATATGGGCTTCCCGAGTGTTGGTGTAAATGGGTAATGGGTATTCTTGCGTCGGCTAGATCGTCTATCCTTGTGAACGATGTGCCAACATTACAATTTCGTTGTGAAAAAGGTATGAGGCAAGGTGATCCCCTCTCCCCGTTCTTTTCCTAGTTGTGATGGAAGGCCTTTCTCGAATGATCTCTCGGGCTAGGGAGGGTGGTGTTATCAATGGCATTCCCTCCCCGAATAATGGGCCGGTTTTGTCCCATCTTCTCTATGCGGACGACGCTATCGTGATGGGGGATTGGTCTAAGGAAGAATTAGGTAATGTCATGAGAATCCTTCAGTGCTTTTATCTATGTTCGGGTCTCAAGATTAATGTTAACAAGTCTAATCTCTTTGGAATCGGTGTTAGCGTGGAAGATATAGGAGCTTTGGCCAATGACTTCGGTTGTAACCCGGGCGTTCTTCCTTTTAAATACCTTGGTTTATTTGTCGGAGCCAATATGAATCGGGTTAATAATTGGAGCCCGGTGTACGAGACGTTTAGGAGTCGACTTGCCAAATGGAAGTCGCATCTTTTGTCTATTGGAGGAAGAGTGCTTATTATTAAGTCGGTTTTGGAAAGCTTACCGACCTATTATTTTTCGCTTTATAAAGCTCCGAAAAAGGTTATTATGGATTTAGAATCTATGATAAAAAGTTTTCTTTGGGGTGGTTCGGTGGAAGAAAAAAAATTGCATTGGGTTAAATGGGATCGGGTGGCTCGTCATAAAAAAAGGAGGTTTGGGGCTTTGTAAGCGTAAAGAGGTTAACATTTCCCTTTTAATGAAATGGGGTTGGCGTTTCAAGATGGAGCACAACAACCTTTGGAAGAAGGTGATCGATTATCTCCACTCAAGTCGAGTGGGGTGGGAAACCATTAACTTCAAAAGATCTCTTAGTGGTGCATGGAGTAACATAGCTAAAGTTTTTACTAATTCCAAAGTGGGAGGTCAACCGTTACGAAATTTCCTTAAAGGAGAGATTAGGAACGGTGAAGACATTTCGTTTTGGTTGGATCCTTGGATCATTAACGAGCCGCTTAAATCTAGATTTCCGGAGCTTTTTTCCTTGGAGGTGTTCAAGAAATGTAAAGTTTCAGATAGGATTTCGGGACATGGTGAGGGGGAGATTTTGAACTGGGCCTGGAGGTCTTCGCCGCTCGCGGCGAACCTGTCGGACAACGTGCAGCAGCTCAGTTCGCTGCTGGCTGAGGTGCGGCTTTCGGACGACAGGGACCATTGGTCCTGGCAGGCGGGATCCAGTGGAGTTTTTCTGTCAAATCGGCCAAAAGCCTTTTGTTTAGTGAAAATTCTGCAGTCTCGTGGTTCGTCATGGATTGGTGTCGTTGGGTCCCGTCTAAGTGTAACATCCACGTGTGGAGGATGGAGATGAACAAGCTTCCGACGGGTGAGGCGTTGAGAAAAAGGAACATTGTTATCGAAGATATCACATGTCCGTTGTGCAGTTTGGAAGAAGAAACGGTGGACCATGTTTTCATCGCATGTAGGGTGGCGGCTATTATTTGGAACGGGGTTAGTTGTTGGTGCAAGATTCCGCAAATCTACGCTTTCTCAATCAAGGACCTGCTTTGTTTCTAGGATAATTTTATAGTTTCGGAAAGAAAAAAGGTTGCGGTGCAAGGCATAATTATGATAGCTTGCTGGAGCTTGTGGCGTGCGAGGAACAATCTCAAATTTTCTAACACTCCGGTTAAAATTGACAGCATTTTTAGTGAAGTTAAAGCGTTGGGTCACTTTTGGTTTTCTCATATATCTAGATTCAAAGAGGTAGATTGGAAGGATTGGGTCTCATTTGTAAATATGTAGGTTTTCTTGTTTTGTTTTGTCGGCCCGGTTTGGGTCGGCGGTTGTTAATGAAGTATATGTTTAAAAAAAAAGTGTAACAACTCATGGAGACATCGTAATAATGGATTTCGATTGGTGCTTCGTAAGGTGAAGAGCCATAAAAGAAAATTAGACTTGGGAAGTTGTGGGAGCGCTTTGAGTCCCGATGAAAGGATAGAAAATACAATCGTCCCTCTTTGGCAGCATCTAATCAACGATATCAATCTATTATCTTTGCATCTTCACTCTTTCTATCATGACTCCTAGGTTATTAAGCTTCACCTCTTCCTCTTCAAATTCATAATCAGTCAAGAAGGGTATCAGTCGATTATTGCTTCTAGTGTTCTTAGACCATACGGTGTGGGCGTGGATCAACGGCGTTTATGCTTTCCACGTTGCACACACCACACCGTCGACGGCATAGTGAGTGACGTTTCTAGATGGGGGTGTAATTCTCCACCGGCGTTGCAAATAAATTTGTGTCAATGTGGTGAGTTATGAATCAGTGGTATATAGCCATTGGACCCAAAGGACATTATTTAAAAAAAAAAAATTGATTTAAAAAATTACCACATCTATATAAAAACTCAACACTTTTCACCATTTTCACCTCATTCTCTTCTTCCTAGTCTTATTTTTTTTAATAAAATCTCTCAACCTAGACGATGAAGAGAGAGAAATGTACAAGAAATTGAAAGAATAAATAAAGGCAAAATACCGTACTTAGTTTGGTTTTTTAGCTTTACTTTTGTTTTTTTTTCAATTTATGTAGATTTTTTTATTTAATTATGTAAACTTTTTTTTAATTTATGTATTTTTTATTTGCATTTTCTAATCTTTTTTTATTATTGTTAACTATTATATTGGTAGTTTAAAAAAACTAAATACTCATTTATATAAAAATAATAACAAAAAATAGGTGGTACATGTCAAATAACGCCACTGTTTCACGCCCCTTCCCACACCCCGCGTTTTGGCACAACGGCTCATTTCTGACTCGTGCTGGCGTGTCATCCACATGTCAAATAACGCTCACTTTTCAAGCGCCTCCACACCGTATAGTCTTATGTTCTCCTAATTTAAATACGTTGATATATTAATGTTTCTCATATTTGAATTTTGTAGTTATATTAGTTCAGTTTCACGAAACTAAATTTTTTGTTTTCTTAATTTTGTTAGGCTAAGAGAGCTTTTGTCTTTTTTGAATGAGTTGTTCTTTTATGGTTCTGATAACTAGTTTAATTGGTTTTCATCATATTTTGATGATTTTGTATCTATAAACTTAACTGAAATTGTATTCAATCTAGAATCAAGTTTAGGGTTTCTTTTGAGGTGAAATCAACGTTAATGTTGAATAACATAGGAAGATCTTAGACACCTTGAAAAGGCATTATACCATCAAGTATTAATTCAAAATAGTTTATGTTGTATCTTATAGGTTACATTCAGTATAATAGATGTTGGAAATTTGTGAAAATAACATTTTTCACAAATATATTCACAAATATAGAAAAACATTTTTTTCTATTTTGGATTAGAAATAAATATAAGAAAATGAGCGGGTTTTATATATTTATTTGTCGGTTTGTGTTCTATGCTGGAAGAGCTTCGCAACGAACTAAACCACGTCCAAAACGGAGCTAAGATGAATGAGATATCGATGCTCAAAGTTTGGTGTTTGAAATTTGAATGTTGGAAAAAGTGGGAAATTAGCACCTTGTCCCACATAGGAGAAGAGATGAAACTTAAAAGAGTATTTAAGTGGGAACTCTCCATCCTTATTGTTTCATGGAAGCACACACTCAGTGTACTCGCGAACCCTAACTTGCACTCGCTTAGGGATGACAATCAAACCCGAACACAATGGGTAAACCCGAAACCCGACACATTTGGGACGGGTTTGGGGTCGGTTAATCGGGTTTGGGACGGGTTTGGGTTTTTTCACGGGTTTGGGACGGGTTTGGAATTTAGTGATATACCGGTTTACCCGACCCAATTACCCGATAAAGTGTACCCGTTTACCCGATTGTATACCCGATATAATTTCTTTTATATTATTAATACATCCATTTTTTACACATATAAGTATTCTATTCCGTAGACATTGTAGTTATTTGGTATATATTTTTATAATAACAATACAAAATGTAACCGGTTAGTAGTTACCCGATAGATATCCAATGGATTTTGAGATGAGTATACCCAACGAGTAATCTTTTTAAATTAACGGGTTTACCCGAAACCCGCGGGTATACCCGATGGGTATTTACCTGCTAGAAACCCGATGGGTTTTGGGACGGGTTTGGGACAAGCTTATCTAATCGGGTTTGGGTTTGGGATTACCTAAACCCGACCCATTGCCATCCCTACACTCGCTCACACGCGCGCGCGCATGGCGTGGGCGATGAGGCGCTTTGATGGCGCACTTTGCACATCGCCGCGAGCCGCTTGAGAGGCGCCTTTATATTTTTGACCGCGTGCGCGTGGTGGAGCACAAGGGTTGTGCAAGGACCAAGTGGTTGGTGACGTGGCAGGCAGGCGCGTGACCCTGGTGGGTCCGCGCGCAGTGGCGCATGACGTGGCAGTCATGCGCGTACGCGCGCGAGTACACATGGCATGGTGGCGCGCACTCACGCATGGAGCATGGTCACTGAAGTGACGTGCGCAGCGCACCAAAGTGAGCCAAAACGGCGCGTGTCGCAAGCCTCGTCCCCTATCTGTCCCGGGAACGGGCGGCCGCGAGTCCTGTTTTGGTGGTATCGGTGTTTATTATTTTGGCAGCAGAAATTATATCAGGACCGTAGTTTGGAAATATTTTATCAGAGTAAATACCACACTTTTATAATATTAAACATATTGGGATAAAACCCAAGTTTTTATTACAACCATTTTCATAGGGAAAATCCCTATTTTATTGAATGAAACATTTTCTTTTATTTAGGAAACTTTTATAGTCACTTTTTCCAAGCCTTCAGTGCTGTCCAGCTGACTTCTAGTTGGCTTTCACATTTTGTTACCTGAAACGCGTTTAAAAAACATTTTGTCAGTAGGAAATACTGGTGAGTGAATCCCAATTTAATCAAGAAGAGTTTTATCAATTTTCACAGTATTGAGAGCAATTACAATGTTTATATCTACACAATTACTCATTCAGTATTGTCAATCCTGACTGGTAGGTCATATTACATATTGGCTATCTCGTTGTCCAATGGTAACGTGTTCCACATTTTGTATACAAAACCCCAACATACCGGCAGTAATTGAAGAATTACAAAGACTCAATCACTGCTTAATCAAATTGTAAAATATTTAAGGTTTTGTAAAACAGTTTACAAAAAGGAGATTACTCACATTGCTGTCTTAGGTTTTCTTTAAGGGTTTCCTGGTGATTATCTATAATTTACACAAATGCACACGCCTTAGTATAATAACCCAATATTTACATTAGTAATACCCTCCCCGAGACGACATTCCAATGACTACGTCGGGCAAAACCACGACAGCCATTACAGAACCCTGGATCAATCGGGCAGCGTATCTAATACGTAATCGGGGTTATAATACTTACAACGGGGCAGAACTTCGTTAATTAGGGTGGTATTTTGCCTGCTATTATAATTTCTATTCAGAATACTGAGAGAGATCGAGAAAATGAACGACGAAAACTGAAGGCTGAGGGCCTTCTTATATAGTGCCTCTTCGATTTCTCTCGCGGCACGCGTAAGACGTAGCCAAAGGCTTCGAAGCCCACGTAATAGAGTAATAGGGGCTAGGGTTGCTGATTCCTCGAGTTTAGCTTCGACACGATGATGACACGTGGCAGCTCAGGGTGTGGCCTTGACTTGGAGCTGTCGCGCCCCGCGTAGGAGATCCTAAGGGTCTACGCGGCCCACCAGCGACACATAAAACTTGATTTTATTTTATTGTTTAATTATATATTGTATTTTGGGTTCGGTTTTCGTATACGGGGTGTAATTTAGGACATATAGGGACATTTTAAAATATATTAGGGTGTCAAAAATGTTTAAGAGGTTGTTATATCCTCCCCACCTTGATTTAGAGCTCGTCCTCGAGATCTACTGGAATAAGTGTGGATATTTCCTTTGCATTTCTGATTCAAGTTCCCATGTGTATTCTGGTTCTCTTTTGGAGACCCATTTCACTTTGATCAGAACTAATCTCTTGTGCTTGAGATTTTTAACTTTTCTGTCTTCAATCTACAGAGGCTTTTCTACAAATTTTAACTGCTCATTTACCTCTATATCCTTAAGAGATACTATTAGTGATTCATCAGCTAAGCATTTCTTGAGATTAAATACATGAAATACATCATGTATTCCTGGCATTTCCTCTGGCAGTTGTAGCTGATAGGCTACAGGTCCTATTTTTCTAATATTCTCAAAAGGTCCAACATACCTGGGGCTTAGCTTTCCCCTTTTGATGAATCTTACCACTCCTTTCCAAGGAGAGATTTTCAATAACACTTTATCTCCTACCTGAAATTCCAATGGCATACGTCTGTTATCAGCATAACTCTTTTGTCGATCACGTGCTGCTTTCAGTTTTTCCTTGACTTGAATGATCTTGTCTGTTGTTTCTTGTACTATCTCAGGTCCAAATAGTTGCTTTTCTCCAATTTCTGCCCAACAGACTGGCGTTCGGCACTTTCGTCCATAAAGTGCTTCGAATGGTGCAGGATTGATACTTGTATGATAACTGTTATTATAAGAAAATTCTATTAACGGTAAGTGATCATCCCAATTACCTCCGAACTCAATTACACAAGTTCTAAGCATGTCCTCCATTGTCTGAATTGTCCTTTCACTTTTCCTGTCCGTTTGAGGATGATAAGCGGTGCTTAGATTCAGCTTAGTTCCCATTGCCTTTTGGAAACTTGCCCAAAAATGAGAGGTAAAACGACTATCTCTGTCAGAAACAATTGATAGAGGAATTCCATGTAATGGAACTATTTCATTTACATATAATTTAGCTAATTATTCCATACTAAAAGTTTCCTTTATTGGTAGGAAATGAGCTGACTTGGTTAACCTGTCTACAATCACCCAGATTGTATCATTACCTTTTCTTGTTTTGGGTAATTTAGTAACAAAATCCATTGTTATCAATTCCCATTTCCAAACTGGCATTTTTAACTGTTGCAACAAACCTGAGGGTTTCTGATGTTCAGCTTTGACTTGTGAACAGGTTAAACATTTTGCAACATATGCTGCTATATCCTTCTTCATTCCTATCCACCAAAAATTCTTTCTTAAGTCCTGATACATCTTATCATTTCTAGGATGCATCATATACTTAGACTTATGGGCTTCTTCTAATATACGGTGGTGTAGGTTTCCTAATTTAGGTATCCGCATTCTTTTCTTATGGAATCTCCAAATTCCATCTGTTCCTTGTTCTAATTCCTTAATCATTCCTTTTAACTTTTCAGTATCATCCTTGATTACTGATTCTTGTGCCTTTTTAATCTGTTCATTTAAATCTACTTGCAGATTTAATTTAAGTGAACGTACTCTTTTTGGCTTTTCATGATACTTTCGACTTATATCGTCAGCTACTACATTTGCCTTTCCTGCATGGTACTGGATATTACAATCATAATCACTAAGTATCTCCATCCAGCGTCTCTGTCTCATATTCAACTCATTTTGCCTGAAAACATACCTTAAACTCTTATGGTCGGTGAAAACGGTAAACTTACTACCGTAAAGGTAATGTCTCCAAATTTTAAGGGCAAAAATTATAGCTCCGAATTCTAGATCATGGGTTGAATAATTATCTTCATGATTCTTAAGTTGTCTAGAGGCGTAAGCTATAACCTTTTGACATTGCATTAACACACATCCATAACCTAACTTACAAGCGTCACAATAGACTACAAAGTCTTTAGTTCCTTCTGGTAACGCTAGTATGGGTGCCTTGGTTAGTCTTTGCTTAAGAATTCTAAAGGCTTCTTCTTGTTTTGGTCCCCATTCAAACTTAACAGATTTACAGGTTAGCTTAGTTAAGGGAATGGCTATTCTAGAAAAATCTCGAATAAATCTTCTATAATAACCGGCCAATCCTAAGAAACTTCTAACCTCGGTTGGTGATTCAGGGGTTTTCCATTTGGTAATCGCCTCGATCTTGGTAGGATCTACATGAATTCCTTCATGATTAACTAGATGTCCAAGAAACTGTACTTGTTCTAACCAAAACTCACACTTTGAAAACTTAGCATAAAGCTTTTCTTTTCTTAATAAACTTAGAAGTGCGTGCAGATGCACTGCATGTTCCTCTTTGCTCTTAGAATAAATAAGAATATCATCTATAAAGGAAATTATGAATTTATCCAAATATGGCTTACATATTCGGTTCATCATGTCCATAAATGCAGCTGAGGCATTAGTTAAACCAAATGGCATGACAGTAAATTCATAATGGCCATACCTTGTCCTGAAAGCGGTCTTAGGAATGTCCTCTTCCCGTACCTTTAATTGATGATATCCTGATCGTAAATCGATTTTAGGGAAAAACCGTGCTCCTTGCAACTGGTCGAACATATCATCAATTCTCGGTAATGGATACAGATTCTTAATCGTGACTTTGTTCAATTCACGGTAGTCAATGCACATACGCATTGATCCGTCCTTCTTTTTAGCAAATAAAATCGGTGCTCCCCATGGCGACGAACTTGGTTGTATGAATCCTTTCTCCAACAATTCATCTAACTGTTTCTTCAGTTCCTGCATTTCTGCGAGTGCCAAACGGTAAGGTGCCTTGGCAATTGATGCAGTTCCGGGTAGCAGATGGATTATAAATTCAACTTCTCTGTCTGGAGGTTGTCCTGGTAATTTTTCTGGAAATACATCTGAAAACTGGGACACTATTGGCATATCCTTTAATTCTTTTCTTTTAGGATTAATGATTATAGAAATCAAATACACTAATGATCCTTTTCTGACATAACTTGTTGTTTTCATTACAGAAATGAATTTTGTGCATCTAGAGGGCTTATTTCCTTTAATTGTGATCTTTTCACCCCTTGGTGAATTTACTTGGATTGACTTTTGATCACATAAAATACTGGCTTTATTGGCTATTAACCAATCCATTCCTAACACAACATCAAATCCTGCCAGATTCATTGGGTAAAGGTTTGCAATAAATTTCTGATTTAGAATTTCTATTCTATCTCCCTGCAAGATTTCAGAAATCTTAATGGTTTCCCCATTGGCTGTCTCTACTAGACATTCTTGCGGGAGTTTAGTTAATGGTTGATTGAGAAGTTTGCAAAATGAAGTATTAATAAAACTTTGGTTCGCACCAGAGTCAAATAATACTTTTTCAAAAACATCATTAACTAAAAACGTACCGGCGATCACATCCGGGATCATCTTTGCTTCTTCTGCCGTCAGAACAAATGCTCTAGCATTTTTAGTATTCTTGGTGTTCGTGGCTGGAGCTAGTTTTGGACAATTTAGCTTGATGTGACCTTGCTCTCCACAGTTGTAGCATATTCTGTTGTTAGGCTTCTTCCTGCAGTCTTCCTCCTTGTGTCCAGATATTTTGCAGAAGTTACAGTATATGGAGCATCTTCCAGAATGCTTCCTTTTGCAATACTTACAGTAGGGTGCAGAAGTAGAACCTACATTTTTCCCACGGTTAGAATTTCCGGAACGAAATTCTTGGGTAAGCTTCTGGGTTAGGTTCCTCCTCTGATCCTCTTCTCGTGTACGGACTAATTCATCTGTCAATGTGTTTGCTAGTTCTACAGCTTCTTCTATGGTTTGGGGTCTAGCTGCCTTGACTACATGCCTAATTTCACCAATTAATCCCCAGATGTAACGGGAGATTAATACTGGTTCAGGTGATGCAAGGGTTGGTACTATTCTAGCATATTTAAAGAATAATGTAGTATAACCCTTACTATCTACCCCAATCATCCTAAGGTTTAGGAATTTATTTGCTATATGTTCCTTTTCATTGGGAGGGCATAATTTTCTTTCTACCATGTTTTTAAATTCCTCCCATTCCATATTGTAAACCCTATCACTTCCCCTAGACTGGAGGATAGTGTTCCACCATTCTAGTGCTGAATTCTTAAACATATTGGAAGCAAACATTATTTTATCCTCTTCCGCGCATTTGCTTATTCTTAAGACTACCTCAGTGTGACAACTGCCACTTTTCGGTAACTTTCTTACACTTAAAGTACTCATTTTTAGCTACATTTTTAATGCATTTCGAACACTCGAACTGCGTATTACATGATATACATCTTAGAATACTTATGGAATATTCAATTATGATGCACATGATTCATTTTTATTGGTTACCTTTGGAACAATGTAAACAATGCATCGAAACAACTAGAGTAGTACCTAGTGAACTAGTGTGCTGACAAAAACTCAGGATCCGTATAAATCATCTAAATTACATCTTTAGGACTCGGACGATAGTCCAACATCAATTATATATTAAACCCTATACGGGAATACAAGAGTTGGTTAATATTTTACCAATGTCCGGTAGCACTAAAAACTGTCCGAAAAGCTCTAAAAGTGACAATTTCATTAATTTTCCGCAAAAATTCAGCATTTGTATTTTATTACAAGATCCAAAAAGTGTTGTATAAACACAAAGTTTATATGAAAACACATTGGGAATACCATATTTATACATAACCGAATAATTCCCTATAACTTATATATGTTAACCTTTCGACTATCTTCTTGTGAAATGAGCGCTAACCATCTAGCCGAACTATATTTTGGTACATGTAGCGAACTAGTGATCATTATTTTTGGTCTTGTAAAGCTAGTTTATGATCATTTCAAGTCTTGAAACATCTCGAAAAATTGCAAAACTTAAACACCTAAAGACTTAATCTTTTTATTTCATTTAGAAACCATAAATTTCACTAACACATTTTAGCACATAAGACCCCCCCCCCCCCCATGTATAAACGAAAATAAGGGGTCCCACATCCCTTTATTAGTTGCTAAAATATCTAGATATTATCCTAACTTGCAAGTGGATGATGTTGGTGAAAGATTATAACACTTGGTGAATTAGTTTACTAGCACTTTACTACATAATTTCACCTTTTATTACACACACAAACTCTCTCATCATCTTCATTTTTTTTTTACCAAGAACACCATAAAAACCCACTTCAATTTTAGTCTTTTATTAGATGATTAACATGGGTTTCCAAGTAACATAAGGTGATCTAAAGCTTTTGGAAGTAAAAGGAAGGGTTTTCATCCATACAAAAGTGTTCTACCATCAAGATCATCATCTTCTTAGTTCTTAATAATCTTCTAAGATCATCCCTAGCCTAGTGCTAGAAGTAAGCTTCTATATTTTTTTTATACATATTATGTTTATGATTGTTATTATAACTAATAATAACTATATAATCATACATAATAAACATGAAAAATACAAAGAAGCAAAGATAAAAATCATGATATATTTATGTTTGTTTATATTGTGAGCTAAGACTTGTTATATGCATATTTAATCTTGTTATGATGATCATGATACAAATAAATTGTTAGAAGATGTTTTAAGATATGATCTAAAAATTATACATGTTTATGTTAAAGGGTTTTTAGCATAAAGGTTTAAATGGATGATCATAACTATTGATCTTGTGAAAGTATTTAAGGTTTTTATTTAAAAACAAGACTTTTACAAGATTATAAAAAGTAACATACAACTTGAGATTTTTATAAAAGTTGTTAAAACTAGAACTAAGCTTGGTTTTTGAACTAGTTAGCATATGTTATAATCATGTTTAAAACCCTACATGATTTGGAGATCATTTTGATAAGTTTATGTTATAAAAATCTCATATGCTTTTAGTTAAGATGTTGAGTAAATTGATGGTGATTTGGAAAAGAAAATGATATGTTTATAAACATGGTCAAATGATTAATACAAAGGTTATATGGCCATTTTTTTAAAAGACATTATGTTAAGAAAACTATCATTTTTGGTTAAATAATTATTATTTTAGAAAGGCTTTTATAAAAGAAAAGACAAGATAAATATATATATTTTTTTTTGAAAATATATATTTGATCATTTTAACAACTTAAGTGATGTGTGGTATTTGATGTATTAGTTATATATATCAAAGATAGGAACTTTATTACAATGGTAATAATGAACACATGATACATAATAATCAAAGTCTTATAAGACTTCACATAATTACGCCTTAAAACGAGTTACAGACAATCCAAATAATCGGATACAAATTATGGTCAAAACGGACGACGGGCGAATCTATGAACATATCGCCATTCGGAGAAGTTACTACGATGCTTAGGCGACCTTTCGACGCGGACACAAAAATTTACGTTACCATTAACAAAATTCGGACATTTTGAAACTTATAAAAACTATTATGTTTTTATTAACTAAAAAGTATGCTTAGTAAATTTTTATAAAAAGGTTTTTATAAAAATGAAAGGCTCACACTTACAAGTGGGCTAAATTATAACAAATGGGCTTATTTTCTTAATGGACTTACTTTACTTAATGGGCTATTTTTCTACAAATGGGCTTATTTTCTTAATGGGCTTATCTTCATAATGGGCTTAACATAAATTCGTGGGCTAAGCCCAAACACCAAACATATGGGCCAAAGCCCAACACTATTTGAGCCCAATACTATTCAAGCCCAACACTATTCAAGCCCAACACTATTCAAGCCCAACACTATTGAGGCCCAACACTATTTGAGGCCCAACACTATTCGAGCCCAATACTATTCAAGCCCAACACTATTCGAGGCCCAACACTATTTGAGGCCCAACACTATTTGAGGCCCAACACTATTTGAGGCCCAACACTATTTGAGGCCCAACACTATTTGAGGCCCAACACTATTGAGGCCCAACACTATTTAAGCCCAATAACTTGAAAACATGGGCTTGGCCCAATGATACCATTATTGGAAACACAACTATACAATTGATACATATAAGACACGAAATTCAGCGGACTAGATCCGACTATACAACTCATTCATCGAATACACAGTTAACGAACAGTAAAGACATACAAGTCTTACACATATTGAAGACACAAGACTTGTACTCAAGTTCTTTACAAAGACCGAAGTGTCTAACAAAAATAAGAACATTTGTAGGTCGCAACGCTATTCAGGACGACCGCACGTGAGATCTTATTTACATCTATTCACGGACGCAATTCGGTGAGTTCATGTCCCCTATTCATTTAAATGTTTTACAACTTTACAACTATCGGGGAAAATACATGTTCAATCGTATGTTTAAGTTAGGGAATGAAACACCTTAGATCATGTGCGAATTAGGGCCATACAATAAGCACCATTAATCCAGTTTGGACCAAGGAACAAAGGACTAGATCTAATAGGTTTTGGCGAGCCCCACTCTTGGTCGTGGACCCATACAGAAGAGTGCTTTTGTGTCCCAGTCGATAAGAATCGACATAAAATCGTCTAGGGTTGGATTGCTTCCTTTTTCGTCACACATATTAATGTCCTTGCAAAACATTAATGATCAACGATTTCATTGACGCTTTACATACTACATCTTTACATACAGATACATTTTATACAACTCACATTTTACGGATACATCTTATATCCAGTTTGGATACAATTACAATTGAGACAAATACATATTACATACTGGTTTGATACAAATACATCTTATACAGCTAAACTGCATGAACTCGCTCAACTTTTGTTGATGTTTTCAAACTTACATGTATTTCAGGGAATTAGTGGACCAATGCAAAGATTTCAGTTCAAGGAAAACAAGTATCAATACTCCATGCCAACTATTGAAGGGTTTGCCTGTTATATACCGCCTCTTTGCGGTGATATAGTGGTCAAAGCCTTTACATTTTTAGACTTACATTTGATGTATAAAACAATGACAACTTATTTTCATTTGATGGTTTGTAAACAATGTACTTAAATTATGTTGCGATCTTTTGAACAATTATGACAATGGCATTGGAGCATGTTTTATTCATTTAGTATGTTTACTTATATCGTTATGCAATGAGAACCGATCAGATCACACCTCGCGCTTCCGCTACGAGCGGGTGTGACAGATTGGTATCAGAGCATCGATTGTAGTGAACCAGGATTCTTTCTCGAGTCTAAGTCTACAATCACTAGGGATCTCTCACGAAAACCTCTTGTTCATGTTGAACAGATTATAAAAAAAATTGGACAAGTCAAAAGGTTTTCATTGCATAAACATTTTTCAAGGTCCACTACAGCAAAAATTCATTTCACATAAATCAAGCGAGGACATTTCCATGGGTGAAGTCTATGAGAAACAGACACAATACATTAATAGACTATGTGCCTACAATACATTACATTATCAGTTTATGCATTATAAACAGTTTACAAGTTCAGCTTATACAAGATAGAAATCCTTGATTGATAGGACTTTACATGATTATATATATATAGGTGGTTCATATATATGTTGCATGAAATATTTTGCCAAGAACAAAATACCTTCGACTTCAAACTCTATTATTATTCTTTACTCACACGGTGAAAATATCGACCTCATGTCTATTGCGGAGCTTATGGCGAACATGATTCCTAAGTGAAATCTTAAACTTAATTCCGTAAAATATGGTTGCTTTCTCGCGAATGCTGAGATGCCTGACCATGATAATGACGACGAGGCGAAGGTGGTAACCTTGGACAACAACTCCATTAGTGGGACGAGATCCATGTGACTCATACTAATCAAGGTGATTATACTCTTGTCCTTACAAGGAAGATGAAGTACTCATCTTGAAGGTGCCCCTTCAGTTGTTATTGTTACAGATTCTTTCCATTTTTATTCCATCTAACGCTGTGCTGTTTTGTGAGTAATGAAAATGGACGTTGACACGTGATCTATCACGAAGGTCCCTCCTATGTTGAAGGTATATAAACAATAGTGTCCTCTCTCTGACTGATCGCCTGCTCTGAACGAGAGAATGCTAGGGTGACCATGCAAGACAATTTATTATTACGGGGGCCCATGTAATAACAACTTGTAGTGCATGGAGATTCTGGTGGACTCTGCGGGTCAAGCTAATGATCACTATTCATTCAAAATTCTTAAGTTATTACTTGAGATTCAATTCTTCCTATCTAGTAGAACATGAACTGGGGGTGGTTAGTATAACACCCTACAATACAATACAATACAATACAATACAATACAATACAATACAATACAATACAATACAATACAATACAATACAATACAATACAATACAATACAATACAATACAATACAATACAATACAATACAATACAATACAATACAATACAATACAATACAATACAATACAATACAATACAATACAATACAATACAATACAATACAATACAATACAATACAATACAATACAATACAATACAATACAATACAATACAATACAATACGGGAAGACGACACATATTTGTTCACACCTAACATTCGATCTATATCACGATTCAGTTGAGACTAGTCATTTAAACAAACAAAATGTGTTAGCTACTCATGGAGGATTTTCCTCAACATTCTCGAAATTCTTGAACATGGGTTGGTTCCAGGGTGTCTATGACACTTTATCCTACTTTACCTTACCTCACTTTATCATATTCCACCTTATCATATTTATTGGAAGTGATACAATAAATTCCGTCGTTTGACATTTGTTTTTTTTCCAAGGGATGGTATGGCATGAACCATGCTGCAACTCCCTCATTACATTCTATTCGACATCTTTGGAAATTTAAATAATTTTGCTAGAGCTCGTGAAACTCAAGCACTATTACCATAATTGTCACATGGACAAGTAAGACAAAGGATTTTCTCTACTTAGGATGATCGAGGTCCATAGAGTAGGGAATACATATTATATAGACGAAGACCACTGGTTGGTTTCCCCTCCTCAACGAATTATTTTTTTTTCTTTTTCCATTTAAACATATGACCAATACATGCAAGAGGCATTACACCTTTTGGTTTTGGTTATCCACATTATCATTTATTCAAACATGTATGAACAATATGGTCTTGAGGTTTCCATGACCGATTGATTGTATTCTTCATTCTTGGGCACATGATAGACTTTATTTATTCAAATAAATGTCTAGATTCTTTTAATAGTGTGTATTAAAAAGATCATGGCGCCAAAAGAATCAATTGTTTAAGTTAAAAGTTATGTGTTGAAAACTATTGCTTTTACACAAGACATGGTTTATACATGACATTGTTACGCAAGACATTGTTATACATATCATTTGATGTTGGTTTACACAAGACATTTTTGGTGGTTATTTGTAAGTGATGAGACGTGTGTAATATGATAAAAGCATGGTGGATACGCCGCTGGTACTTCCTATATATAAGTGCTTATGTTATATTGCATATCATGGTGTTATTCAAATCTCTTCGACAAAGACAAGACATGACATTTTTGCACAAGACGCGACATCCTCTACACAAGACATAATATTCTATTTCAAGACATGATATATTTATACACTACATTTTTATTGGTTATTTATTTAACCATACATCATTCTTTTATATCATCTGATTTTCATATCTATTTTCATATGATTTTATAAAAGAACTCGATCATAACTGGAGCCAATGTTGATGGTTACACTTGATGCTTTCACGGTCTCTCAAGGGTTGTTCCATACTGGGAAACACCCGAATTCAAACACACTGAGTGTTACATTTTAGGTTTAGCCTCGGAGATCCGAAGCATAACCGCATCATCCCTCCCTACCTCAATCACTCAAACAATAACTCTCGCCATGAGAGAAATGAAGGCAACTGCTGCCATAAACGATTTTGGCACCAGGATGTATGCTGGTAACTTGTCGAAATCTTAAATGCGACAAGTGAGACATTCATCATGAGGGCAATTGCAAAAGAGCCAAGAGTAGCAGTGTGCTAAGACCGAGCGCAAAACAAAGACAAGTAAGACGATAATACTTAAGAACGGATCAAGCTAGTGAATAAGTGTGTGTGTGGCTAGAACTATGAATACTCCACAAAATCCCAATGAAGTCATGAGTACGTACACTCTACGATCATCATGTACCAATTCTTTTAATACCAACACCGAGCTTAGCTATTGTCTTTAAATGTTAAGCATATACTCGAATTAGAGTCATGTTGGACACACATTACTATATCAAGTTAGCTAATGGGTAATTAGCTGAGACATATCAAATCATTAAGGGCCACCGGTATGTATCCTATTCGTCAACATTTCACATCCATGTTATTTTATACAATTGGAAATTTTAGCTTCATCTCAACATTTCACATACATGAGTTTCATGGCTAGGGACGGGATTGTCCTAGCTACAATTATGGATCGGGTTATCCTACATCTAAACATATGGATTGGGTTATCCTACATCTAAACATATGGTTGGGTTATCCAACATCTAAACATATGGATCGGGTTATCCTACATCTAAACATATGGATTGGGTTATCCTACATTTAAACATAGGGTTCCTAAAACTATACAGTGAAGTCCTCGCCACACAGAATTTAAAATGTACTTGGCCTAGAGTCAAGTAAGCTAGACGTCTCCTCATTCTATAGAATTGGTAAAACGTAAACTAGTCGAGTCTAGAGCTGAAATTCAATATCGATCTCTTCCCCGTTCAGTTGAGTATTTTCGAAGTAGTGGTTGACATGGATTGGTTATCCGATAACCTAGCCAAAGTCTTATGTCACGAGAAGATCATTCGCCTACCACTACTGAACGAAGAGACACTTGTGATACATGGAGAGAAGCGCGACACCCCATTGCGGATCATCAATGGCATGAAAGCACATAAGTGCTTACGGAAAGGTTGTATTGCCTATCTAGCACTTGTTGTAGTCAAGAAGGCCGTAGGGCCACAGCTGACAGATATTCTTTTGATAAAATAATTTCCTGAAGAAATTCCTGAAGTCTTGCCAGGACTACCACCATATCAACAAGTTGAGTTTCACATCGACTTGGTACCTGGAGCCGCACCCATAGCCAAATCTCCATGTCGATTAGCACCTTCTGAACCTTGTAGTTGACCGAATGAGGATGTTGTGATTTCATAACCCCTACTCTTTACCACTATGCATCTTTATAAAGGTTTTGGGGGTGGAAAGACACGCAAGTTTTGCAAAAATGCACAACATTTCGATGAACGAAAATTCATATTTCTAAACCATGTTACAAATGAATTTCCAACTAACTCAAATGGGTTATGGAAGGTTCTAGCTTCTACTCTAATATAGACTTACGATCGGAGTATCATCAGTTACGAATTCAAGAGGAAAGCATACCGAAAACGGCTTATAAGACTCGTTACGGTCATTACAAGTTTCTCGTTATGCCTTTTGGTTTAACAAATGCACCAGCGGTCTTCATGGATTAATGAATCGTGTGTGCAAGCCGTATCTCGACAAATTCGTCATAGTGTTTATTGATGACATTTTGATATACTCTCGATCGACTGATGAACATGAGCAACATTTGAGAACCATTTTAGAGTTGTTAAAGACAATAAATTCGTCCCAAATCGAAAAAACAAGATATAGCCTTACAACTTATTCTTAAGATTGGTGCATAGCATTTTACAATCTTATCATTATCCGACGATACCGATGACTCTGTTGTAGACTATGATGCTTCGCATCAAGGATTGGGTTGCGTACTCGTGCAACGTGAAAAAGTTATTGTGTACACGTCGCGCCCATTTAAAAAAAGTTCACGAGAAGAACTATACCACTCTCGACCTTGAGTTAGGCGTGGTGGTATTCGTTTTAAAAAAAAAAAATTATGGCGACATTATTTATATGGTACTCAATGCATTATTTTCACGGATCATAAAAGTCTTCAACACATATTCAACCAAAAAGAATTAAATATACGTCAACGATGTTTGTTGAATTGTTGAACGACTATGATTGTGAAATAAAGTACCATCCGGGCAAGGTAAACGTTGTAGCAGATGCCTTGAGCCGCAAGGAGCGAGTTAGAACACTAAGAGTTCAAGCATTAGTTAAGATGATATTTTGAGGAAGCACATAGGCCTAAGTAGCGAAAGAATACTACTGGTGGCCTAACCTCAAAAGTGATATCGTGACTTATATCGGAGAATGCTTGACTTGCCCGAAAGTCAAAGTCGAGTAGCAAAATCCCTAGGACTTGTTACAACAACCCGAGATTCCCGTTTGGTAATGGGAACAAATATCGATGTACTTCATTACGAAGTTACTCAGGACCTCAAGAGGTCACTACATGATATGTGTAATCATCGATAGACTAACAAAGTCCACGCACTTCTTACCGATTTGGTAGAAGGATAATACTGAGAAACTAGCGGAACTCTATCTCAAAGAAATAGTGGCTCGTCCTGGAGTGCCTATTTCAATCATTTCAGACCGAGACGGTCGTTTTATTTCTAGAATTTGGAAATCATTTCAACAGACCTTTGGATCTCATTTGAATCCAAGTACGGCCTTTCATCCATAAACTGACGGCCAGAGCGAACGGACAATCCAAACACTCGAATATATGTTTCGCGCATGTGTTATGGATTTAGTCGGCAATTGGGATACTCATCTACCTTTAGTTGAGTTTTCCTACAATAACAGCTACAATACTAGTATACAAGCTGCACCGTTTGAAGCTCTTATGGTCGAAAGTGTCGCTCTCCGCTATGTTGGGCGGAAACAGGCGATAGTTAATTAATTGGTCCGGAACTAGTCCAATAGACTACGGATACAAATTTTCAGATCCGAGACCGTATCAAGACGGCTCGCGATCAACAAAAGAGCTACGCAGACAAGAGACATAAACCATTATCTTTCGAGGTCGGAAAGTCTCGCCTTGGAAAGGCGTAGCGAGGTTCGGTAAACGTGGAAAGCTTAACCCACGTTACATTGGACCATTTGAAATCTTAAAAAACGATTGGCACTATTGCCTACAAGTTGAAGTTACCAGATGAACTTAACAGTGTGCACGACACGTTTCATGTGTCGAATCTTAAATAGAGTCCAACACAAGCAACCGTTATCATTCTATTCACATTGACGGCAAACTCCAATTCACTAAAGAACCTGTTGAAGTCATGGACTGTAAAGTCTAGAAATCATGGAGGAGTCGTATCAAATTATTAAAATGTACGTTGGAACTCTCGACACGGACCCGAGTATACTTGGGAACGTGAACATTAAATCAAAGCCAAATACTCTCACCTGTTCGAGTAGTCTCCTGTATAGGATGACTCAGCTTGAATTTCGGGACGAAATTCTCAATAACAGGGGGAGAATGTGACAACTGCCACTTTTCGGTAACTTTCTTACACTTAAAGTACTCATTTTTAGCTACATTTTTAATGCATTTCGAACACTCGAACTGCGTATTACATGATATACATCTTAGAATACTTATGGAATATTCAATTATGATGCACATGATTCATTTTTATTGGTTACCTTTGGAACAATGTAAACAATGCATCGAAACAACTAGAGTAGTACCTAGTGAACTAGTGTGCTGACAAAAACTCAGGATCCGTATAAATCATCTAAATTACATCTTTAGGACTCGGACGATAGTCCAACATCAATTATATATTAAACCCTATACGGGAATACAAGAGTTGGTTAATATTTTACCAATGTCCGGTAGCACTAAAAACTGTCCGAAAAGCTCTAAAAGTGACCATTTCATTAATTTTCCGCAAAAATTCAGCATTTGTATTTTATTACAAGATGCAAAAAGTGTTGTATAAACACAAAGTTTATATGAAAACACATTGGGAATACCATATTTATACATAACTGAATAATTCCCTATAACTTATTTATGTTAACCTTTCGACTATCTTCTTGCGAAATGAGCGCTAAACATCTAGCCGAACTATATTTTGGTACATGTAGCGAACTAGTGATCATTATTTTTGGTCTTGTAAAGCTAGTTTATGATCATTTCAAGTCTTGAAACATCTCGAAAAATTGCAAAACTTAAACACCTAAAGACTTAATCTTTTTATTTCATTTAGAAACCATAAATTTCACTAACACATTTTAGCACATAAGACCCCCCCCCCCCCCCATGTATAAACGAAAATAAGGGGTCCCACATCCCTTTATTAGTTGCTAAAATATCTAGATATTATCCTAACTTGCAAGTGGATGATGTTGGTGAAAGATTATAACACTTGGTGAATTAGTTTACTAGCACTTTACTACATAATTTCACCTTTTATTACACACACAAACTCTCTCATCATCTTCATTTTTTTTTTACCAAGAACACCATAAAAACCCACTTCAATTTTAGTCTTTTATTAGATGATTAACATGGGTTTCCAAGTAACATAAGGTGATCTAAAGCTTTTGGAAGTAAAAGGAAGGGTTTTCATCCATACAAAAGTGTTCTACCATCAAGATCATCATCTTCTTAGTTCTTAATAATCTTCTAAGATCATCCCTAGCCTAGTGCTAGAAGTAAGCTTCTATATTTTTTGTATACATATTATGTTTATGATTGTTATTATGACTAATAATAACTATATAATCATACATAATAAACATGAAAAATACAAAGAAGCAAAGATAAAAATCATGATATATTTATGTTTGTTTATATTGTGAGCTAAGACTTGTTATATGCATATTTAATCTTGTTATGATGATCATGATACAAATAAATTGTTAGAAGATGTTTTAAGATATGATCTAAAAATTATACATGTTTATGTTAAAGGGTTTTTAGCATAAAGGTTTAAATGGATGATCATAACTATTGATCTTGTGAAAGTATTTAAGGTTTTTATTTAAAAACAAGACTTTTACAAGATTATAAAAAGTAACATACAACTTGAGATTTTTATAAAAGTTGTTAAAACTAGAACTAAGCTTGGTTTTTGAACTAGTTAGCATATGTTATAATCATGTTTAAAACCCTACATGATTTGGAGATCATTTTGATAAGTTTATGTTATAAAAATCTCATATGCTTTTAGTTAAGATGTTGAGTAAATTGATGGTGATTTGGAAAAGAAAATGATATGTTTATAAACATGGTCAAATGATTAATACAAAGGTTATATGGCCATTTTTTTAAAAGACATTATGTTAAGAAAACTATCATTTTTGGTTAAATAATTATTATTTTAGAAAGGCTTTTATAAAAGAAAAGACAAGATAAATATATATATTTTTTTTTGAAAATATATATTTGATCATTTTAACAACTTAAGTGATGTGTGGTATTTGATGTATTAGTTATATATATCAAAGATAGGAACTTTATTACAATGGTAATAATGAACACATGATACATAATAATCAAAGTCTTATAAGACTTCACATAATTACGCCTTAAAACGAGTTACAGACAATCCAAATAATCGGATACAAATTATGGTCAAAACGGACGACGGGCGAATCTATGAACATATCGCCATTCGGAGAAGTTACTACGATGCTTAGGCGACCTTTCGACGCGGACACAAAAATTTACGTTACCATTAACAAAATTCGGACATTTTGAAACTTATAAAAACTATTATGTTTTTATTAACTAAAAAGTATGCTTAGTAAATTTTTATAAAAAGGTTTTTATAAAAATGAAAGGCTCACACTTACAAGTGGGCTAAATTATAACAAATGGGCTTATTTTCTTAATGGACTTACTTTACTTAATGGGCTATTTTTCTACAAATGGGCTTATTTTCTTAATGGGCTTATCTTCATAATGGGCTTAACATAAATTCGTGGGCTAAGCCCAAACACCAAACATATGGGCCAAAGCCCAACACTATTTGAGCCCAATACTATTCAAGCCCAACACTATTCAAGCCCAACACTATTCAAGCCCAACACTATTGAGGCCCAACACTATTTGAGGCCCAACACTATTCGAGCCCAATACTATTCAAGCCCAACACTATTCGAGGCCCAACACTATTTGAGGCCCAACACTATTTGAGGCCCAACACTATTTGAGGCCCAACACTATTTGAGGCCCAACACTATTTGAGGCCCAACACTATTGAGGCCCAACACTATTTAAGGCCCAGCACTATTTAAGCCCAATAACTTGAAAACATGGGCTTGGCCCAATGATACCATTATTGGAAACACAACTATACAATTGATACATATAAGACACGAAATTCAGCGGACTAGATCCGACTATACAACTCATTCATCGAATACACAGTTAACGAACAGTAAAGACATACAAGTCTTACGCATATTGAAGACACAAGACTTGTACTCAAGTTCTTTACAAAGACCGAAGTGTCTAACAAAAATAAGAACATTTGTAGGTCGCAACGCTATTCAGGACGATCGCACGTGAGATCTTATTTACATCTATTCACGGACGCAATTCGGTGAGTTCATGTCCCCTATTCATTTAAATGTTTTACAACTTTACAACTATCGGGGAAAATACATGTTCAATCGTATGTTAAAGTTAGGGAATGAAACACCTTAGATCATGTGTGAATTAGGGCCATACAATAAGCACCATTAATCCAGTTTGGACCAAGGAACAAAGGACTAGATCTAATGGGTTTTGGCGAGCCCCACTCTTGGTCGTGGACCTATACAGAAGAGTGCTTTTGTGTCCCAGTCGATAAGAATCGACATAAAATCGTCTAGGGTTGGATTGCTTCCTTTTTCGTCACACATATTAATGTCCTTGCAAAACATTAATGATCAACGATTTCATTGACGCTTTACATACTACATCTTTACATACAGATACATTTTATACAACTCACATTTTACGGATACATCTTATATCCAGTTTGGATACAATTACAATTGAGACAAATACATATTACATACTGGTTTGATACAAATACATCTTATACAGCTAAACTGCATGAACTCGCTCAACTTTTGTTGATGTTTTCAAACTTACATGTATTTCAGGGAATTAGTGGACCAATGCAAAGATTTCAGTTCAAGGAAAACAAGTATCAATACTCCATGCCAACTATTGAAGGGTTTGCCTGTTATATACCGCCTCTTTGCGGTGATATAGTGGTCAAAGCCTTTACATTTTTAGACTTACATTTGATGTATAAAACAATGACAACTTATTTTCATTTGATGGTTTGTAAACAATGTACTTAAATTATGTTGCGATCTTTTGAACAATTATGACAATGGCATTGGAGCATGTTTTATTCATTTAGTATGTTTACTTATATCGTTATGCAATGAGAACCGATCAGATCACACCTCGCGCTTCTGCTACGAGCGGGTGTGACACTCAGTCTTTTCTATCCAGCGTAGAGATGCAACGGCCCATTCATTGCCTGAGAATTCTATTGGTTTACAAGACCATAATTCTTTATAAGAACAACCATAAGACATGGTTCTTCTTCTTTTGGGAATGGGCACTTGAAGTATGGGTCCATTGTTTACGCTGTGTTCAGGTTCAGTGGGTCGTTTACTATCACGTTTACTTTTATTTTATGCTTCCTTAACCGTTTTGATAATATATGGCATCGCATCTATTATCCCTTGTGCCACTATGTGTTGCATGACACTGTTATCCACTTGGTTTCCATTATTGTTGTTGTTTGGGTTTTCGTTATCCGGGTTATTGTTACTCTGGTTATCGTTATTCTGGTTTTCCTGGTTCACTTCGTTGTCCATTTGGATTTTAAACACTTGCCAATTATTAATATCATAAAATAATATTTTAAGGCAACCAATCACACAACACACATATTGGTCAAAAACGTCGAGCATTGCGACTTACTCTTTCTTATAGTATGCATCTAATACAAACCGATACTGAAATTTAAAATTACAATACTACTATGCATCACTAACCACGAAGTGGTCTATACTATGATAGATTTATTATTATTATTATTATTATTATTATAAATATTTTTTTTTCATACACACATATTATATATTATTAATATTACTATCTCCACCATCACCTTCACTGATATGGGTTCATCCAGAACTCCATATTACGCTCGTCGTACTTCCAGACGAGTCGTTCTCCAACCTGTCTCATCCTCTCACTATTTTCTAAAATCTCTTCTCCGAAAGTTCGGAGCTCTTGCACATTTTCTGCACTCATTGGGGGTGTAGGTGCTGGTACTGGATCTGGGTACTACAGCATGGGTTCTTCCTGAGGGTATGGATTCTCTAGTATCTCCCTAATGTATTCATCATTATCGTAGTAGGGATCTAGAGGGTCCAGACCTGGGTAAGCTGCTAAGTTCGGCATGGGTTCGTCGGTTAAGTGGTAGCATTGCATATAATCCCTATGATCATCAAACCACGGGTCGTAGTATGGGTCTAAGGGATTGGGTGCTGGTACCCTAGGTATCTCCTCTGGGTTGAAATCATGCATTTGAACTTGGTGTTTTGGGTTGTTTTCAATCTCCATTGGCTGGGTGGGAAACAAGGGTAATGGTTGAGGGGCTACTAGTTGCTCCAGGTATGGGTCGGCAGCTGTGGTTGCTAAAATATGGAAGTTTGCTAAACTCCTATTAAACTTGTCTTGGGTGTGGGCATCGGTTTCTCTTTTAGCGGCTGCTAGAACTCGATGCTGTTGTAACTTTTTCATTCTTTTCCTACGCTTATGTGCTCCCCTACTGAACCATCCTCTCTTTTTATGAGGGAATGGCTCTTCAGACTGAGCCTTAAACACGAATATCCCATCTTCATTGTCAGCTGAATACCCTGAGAGGGCAGGCTGTGAAGAGGTGCCTTCACTTCTAGGTGAGCCGGACAACTGACGATAAGCGTCGGAGGGTCCTTGATCACTCATACTGTAAACTAACAAATAGTTAAATAACACACAACAATAAAATACATATATGCACGTATTTCCGTAATTAATTTCCTAACAATTTGAATAATATCTTGGTGTCAGCATAACACTTCTGTGGCTGAATCAGTGACTTAGCTCTGATACCACCTTCTGTCGCAACCACCGTCCCCTATCTGTCCCAGGAACGGGCGGCCGCGAGTCCAGTTTTGGTGGTATCGGTGTTTATTATTTTGGCAGCGGAAATTACATCAGGACCGTAGTTAGGAAATATTTTATCAGAGTGAATACCACGCATTTATAATATTAAACATATTGGGATAAAACCCAGGTTTTCATTACAACCATTTTCATAGGGAAAATCCCTATTTTATTGAATAAAACATCTTCTTTTATTTAGGTAACTTTTAGAGCCACTTTTTCCAAGCCTTCAGTGCTGTCCAGCTGGCTTCTAGTTGGCTGTCACATTTTGTTACCTGAAACGCGTTTAAAAACATTTTGTCAGTGGAAAATACTGGTGAGTGAATCCCAATTTAATCAAGAGGAGTATTATCAATTTTCACAGTATTGAGAGCAATTACAATGTTTATATCTACACAATTACTCGTTCAGTATTGTCAATCCTGACTGGTGGGTCATATTACACATTGGCTATCTCGTTGTCCAATGGTAACGTGTTCCACATTTTGTATACAAAACCCCAACATACCGGCAGTAATTGAAGAAATACAAAGACTCAATCACTGCTTAATCACATTGTAAAATATTTAAGGTTTTGTAAAACAGTTTACAAAAAGGAGATTACTCACATTGCTGTCTTAGGTTTTCTTTAAGGGTTTCCTGGTGATTATCTATAATTCACACAAATGCACACGCGTTAGTATAATAACCCAATATTTACATTAGTAATACCCTCCCCGAGACGGCATTCCAATGACTACGTCGGGCAGAACCACGACAGCCATTACGGAACCCTGGATCAATCGGGCAACGTACCTAATACGTAATCGGGGTTATAATACTTACAACGGGGCAGAACTTCGTTAATTGGGGGTATTTTGCCTGCTATTATAACTGCTATTCAGAATATTGAGAGAGGTCGAGAAAATGAACGACGAAAACTGAAGGCTGAGGGCCTTCTTATATAGTGCCTCTTCGACTTCTCTCGCGGCCCGCGTAAGACATAGCCAAAGTCTACGCGGCCCGCCTAATAGAGTAATAGGGGCTAGGGTTGCTGATTCGTCAAGTTTAGCTTCGACAAAATGATGACACGTGGCAGCTCTGGGTGTCGCCCTGACTTGGAGCTGTCGCGCCCCGCGTAGGAGATCCTAAGGGTCTATGCGGCCCGCGAGCGACACATAAAACTTGATTTTATTTTATTTTTTAATTATATATTGTATTTTGGGTTGGGTTTCGTATACGGGGTGTAATTTAGGACATATAGGGACATTTTAAAATATATTAGGGTGTCGAAAATATTTAAGAGGGTTGTTATAGCGCGACTATGTGCCGTGCTCGTAAAGGCTCACAGGTGACAACGCGCGTAGGTGCGCATGGAGTTGAGCCAATATGGTGCACGCGCGCATGGCAATGAGCCAAAATGGCGCACGTGCGTATGATCGTGCAGACTTGCACGCAGGCGCAGAAGCTTCTAGCAGTTAATGTCAGTGCAGTTACACTTCAGCATTCGAAACTGACGAGTCAATGCTTTTGACTGAGAATTAAATGACAAATTAAAGTGATCGAGCTGTGATAGAAGGATACATTGACGCAAACTGGATATCAGATATAAAAGATCATAGATCGACAAGTGGATATGTGTTTACACTTGCTGGAGCAGCTATAGCTTGGAAGTCTTCCAAGCGAATGGTTATAGCTAGATCCACGATGGAATCCGAATTCTTCACTTTAGATAAAAGTGGGGAAGAGGCGGAGTGGTTACGTTAATTCGTGGAAGATATTCTAAGATGGCCAAAGCCGTTGACGGCGATTTGCATACATTGTGATAATCAATCAGCGCTTGTTAGAGCACAAAGCGCAATGTACAATGGCAGATCAAGGCACATTCGACGTAGACACAACACGATACGACAACTTATCTCAACGGGTGTTATCTCAGTTGACTATGTGAGGTCAAAGGAGAACATTGCGGACCCGTTAACAAAAGGCTTAAGCAAAGATAAGGTGTATAAGTCATCAAGAGGAATGGGACTAAAGCCCATAGAAGAAGGGAATATGAGGGAAACCTAACCTAGTTGACTGAAGATCCCAAGATCTAGGTTCAATAGGCAAACTTAATCATAAACCCAAAGGGAGTCACTGTGGGGGGTGCCCCAAAATTTCAATAAAGGGAGTTTTATACTTCCTAGTCCATTCCAATGAGTGACATGAAGTGAGGTTAAGCATGTTGAGGTTAAGGATTCTGTGTAAATCCAAATTAACCATGATGCTTTTAATGATTTAGAGGAATCACCTATGTTAGAGAGAAGTGGGGTCGCTTCGAATGGATTTGTGGGGAGGCGCAAATCCTAGAGCTCTCGCAGAACTAGGAAAGTGTTCCATGACCATATACGGACACAACCATGAGGACTTGACTCGACTAGGGAGAGTATTGTGTGAATGTATATTATCGCCTACATAAATGGGGGATTGTTCAAGGACACCGCGTCTACAAGACCCTAGGAGGCTAAGTATGCTTCACAAAAGAAGGTTCAAAGGTTACACCTACCTATCTTGCAATACTCAACTGTTGAACGTGTATCGTTGAAACTTGATAGATCGATTTCTATTCATGTGGGGCATTGTTGGAAATTTGTGAAAATAGCATTTTTCACAAATATAGGAAAATGTTTTTTTTCCTATTTTGGACTAGAAATAAATATAAGAATGAGCGGGTTTTATATATTTATTTATGGGTTTGTGTTCTATGTTAGAAGAGCTTCACAATGAACTAAACCACGTCCAAAACGGAGCTAAGATGAATAAGATATCGATGCTCAAAGTTTGGTGTTTGAAACTTGAATGCTGGAAAAAGTGGGAAAGTATCACCTTGTCCCACATAGGAGGAGAGATGAAACTTAAAGGGGTATTTAAGTGGGAACTCTCCATCCTTATTGTTCCATGGAAGCACACACTAAGTGTACTCGCGAAGGGTGCGGAGCACCCTAACTCGCACTTGCACACGCGTACGCACATGGCGTGGGCAATGTGGCGCTTTGATGGCGCACTTTGCACTTTGCTCGCATCGCCGCTTGACAGTCGCCTTTGTATTTTTGACTGCGTGCGCGTGGTGGAGCACAAGGGTTGTGCAATGACCAAATGGTTGGTGACGTGGCGGGCAGGTGCGTGACCCTCGTGGGTCCGTGCGTAGTGGCGCATGACGTGGTAGTCATGCGCGTACGCGCGCGAGTACACATGGCATGGTGGCGTGCACTCGCGCATGGAGCATGGGCACTGAAGACGTGTGCGGCGCACCAAAGTGAGACAAAACGACGTGACTGTCTGGCGTGCTCGTAGAGGCTCACAAGTGACAACGCGCACAGGTGTGCATGGAGTTGAGCCAGTATGGCGCACGCGCGCATTGCAGTGAGATAAAATGGCGCATGCGCACATGAGCGTGCAGACTTGCGCGCGTGGGCGCAGAAGCTTCTAGAAGTTAATGCCAGTGCAGTTACACTTCAGCATTCGAAACTGACGAGTCAATGCTTTTGACTGAGAATTAAATGACGAATTAAATTTCATTAAAGACGTTTAATGCAGTTTAATTCTCCCACTTAATTCCTTTTTCAGTTTCGACGTGGACCTGCAGTATAAATAGGAGGTTCCAGTTTCAGAATCAAACACACTGAAAAACAAAGCTCTGATACAATCTTCTCTCCCTACAGCATTCTTATCTTCGTCTTTCAAGCAGCAAGGTACACCTTCGGGTTGGAGTTAAGACCGGCAGTGCAACTGCTTGCAGCTGTTGTATCCTGGAAACAAACGTGTTCTCCTAGGAGACATGAAATTTGTTTTAAGGGACCCGTGTCTAACACGATCCTCATCTAAGAACAGTGTTTCTGTTCGGTTTCTGTTCTTGTTTTTCCTGTTTGTTCAGTTGTAATTGTATTGTAATTTTCTTTTCCTTCTGTTTAATTCTTGTAATTCAAGTTAATAAAAGTTTTTATTTATTTTGCACGAACGGAGTCCTACAATAGATATGTCATTTGCCCATGTCCTTTTTTGCACAAGTATTAAAACCTGTGATACTAGTTGGTTTGATATTAGTTCATACGACTATTAACTGTTTTTTGTGTTTTTTCCATTTCACTACTAATTGGTTTGATATGTAGGTAACTTGGATCTTATTTGCAGTTGATTTGGTAACTGCTTGAATTGAACTTGTTAATTAATTTAAAAGAACTTTTAATTATGACATTTTTATGACTTGTAACCTGGCCGACTTGCCCCAACTGTTTGTGAGTTATACCGTTAGCCAACTCATTAATTCTTACGAAAAGGCCCCCAATTTTGAAGTTCGCTTTAGGCCCCCGTAAGGGCTGAGCCGACACTGATTATATAGATGTTTAAGAACGTTATATAAATCAAAGTACAAAATCTAATTCATTACATTTATTAAAACATGCTCGTAATGAAGAATATGAAAGATGTTTATATAGGAGTAGAACTCACTCTAATGAGGTTAGAAGAAGAAGCATCAGACAATTCTAATGTATGCCGTTTGATCAATAGTTTTGTTGCTACTAGTATAAAACTCATTAGCCAAAAAAATGATTATTTGGCTACTTAAATTGTAAGATATATAGATAAAAATGATTATTTGGCTACTTAAATTGTGTGATATAGATATATACGTGTTGTGTGTCTCGCACAAAGAATGGTGTGTGATACAAGTTGAAGTCTATACATAGACCATTGATTAAGGTCTCATTTTGACACTAAGGAAACACATTGTTATATGTGACCAAAAGTTGACATTGACTTGTAATGTTGTGTTTGATCAAGTTGAAATTCATATGTTACAAATTTTTAAGTAGGATCACAATGTTGTATTATGTGGTCCATTAGTTGTATGTTTATTTTAACTAACTTATGTGTGATAAGAGTTATTGTCTGTTGAGATGGCTTGAACCTAATTAAACATTTAATTCATGTTGAATTTGAAGTATATAGGATTACCAAAGTTATGTGGTATTGAAATTATGTTGAATGCAATACTTAACGAAGAGTAACATAGAGGCGGTGTACCATACACCCAAAGGGGCCATTGTATGTCGGCTATACGCTAGGATGGAGAGGGTGCCTGTTGGGATTGAACCCTACCAGAGGAACAGATAATGTAAAGCCAAAACCTGGTCACAACAGTGGATCCACAATAAGCAGCGGTTTACATTAAACTTCCCCCTTGAAAGTGATTTACAACAACTGATGGTCTTGCATCCACTGACTGGATACAACTGCTACTGTTCTGCATAACTACTAATGAAGCTTAGAAGACTGCTGGACACTAAGCACTGCTGGTACAAACTGCTGATAACAAAGCTCTGCCCAATCAAGGACTGATCAACCTTGAGGAAAGCACTGATGTAAAGAGAGGGCAGCTGTTTTGTGAATTATTTGTCTTATGTATAGTCAGTGGTTAGGAAAAGTAGTATTTGTAAAAGGACAGTAGATACAGGTTGTTAGGCTGTTAGACGTCACTTTCATGGTGACGTCAGCTGAGATACCTCAGTGGTTTGGTTTGCCTATAAATGTAACAGTACCCTGTACTGTTACATTTGATTGACTGAGCGGATTCTTCTCCTCATGTCTAATCCTTTCATCTTGTGTGCAACCAACCTTGGGGCATCTGGCTGAGGGGGAGTTTAGTTTGTAAGCATGTCTGTAATCTTTTGCTTTGATTTGTAATATTTTGACTCTATGTGAAGCAAATGCTATCAAACTATTTTCTCCATTGATTGTGTTTACAAAGTTTGTATTTATTTCCGCTGCACTTTACAATGTTTTCATATTCACTAATTGTTCAAAACATACAAACAAACACTATCATGAGGGCCTTAGATCCCAACAATTGGTATCAGATCCTGGACAGTCAATTT
This sequence comes from Helianthus tuberosus, assembly GCA_030545235.1. NCBI lineage: Eukaryota > Viridiplantae > Streptophyta > Magnoliopsida > Asterales > Asteraceae > Helianthus > Helianthus tuberosus. The sequence goes on from CM060360.1 coordinate 86,558,016, forward strand.
CGATTTAACAGTCAAATTGACATAACAGTTCGGCTCAAAATTCATTGATACTAAGGTTGGTTGTATTTAGTTGAAAAACAGAGTATCGAGTAAATCATGTTCAAAATGGTTATTCGAAAACTCTGTAAATCAACCAAGATGTCATATGACACACAAATTCCACATAACAAGTGATTTCATGCACAAGACACTCATGGTTTCTAGATCTGAAAACAATATCAGTTTAAACTATGAGATTACTTCCTATTTTCTAAATTGATCTCAATTGTTGATGTAAAATTTGTGATGTTTTTATTAAATACTAAAGTATGAACCTCAGATTAACAAAACCTATGTTCATAAAACATTGATATTTTGCTAACATAAAATGAGGGAAATTAAAACTTTAGTTATTCAGATCTTATGTGTTAAAAACAGGTTGAGATCCTCAAAAGGAACAAATCAACCTTGTTTTAAATACATTAAGATAACAGGGGGTCAACATAGTCCGTATCATATGTAGTGTGAGATTGACTGAAAAATTTGTGCAAACATGACCAAGTCTCTCAAAACATTACTGCAAAATGATTTTGGACTAAAATTCACAAAAAACTCGAAAGTGTGTTTATCTCAAAACTTTTGAAGTCAAAAGAAAAGAGTATAAATATAAAACACTTAAGAGTCAAAGCTTGGGGTAATAATGGTCATTAAGCAACTGTCTGTGCTTCTTGGTTCAAGTAAGTTCAAGTGATAATAGTGTCTCCAGTGATTAAATTTCAAGAGGACTAGACAAATATTCAAAAATTCATCCATGTGTCCTCATGTTTGCAATCAACTGACAAAGAAAATGGTACCAAACAGTGGTCAAATTGTATCCAAAAGTTTCCTACCACTGTTGTCAAACCACTGAGCATTTTAAATAACTTGTGGATGATGTGATTATATACTCTATTGATATTATACCAGATCCTTTTTGATACTATTCTCAGAAAATCCTTTAACCATTTTTTTTGCGTTCAAAGGATTTTCTCGAATAACCAGGATATATTATTCATATTTGTTTTGGAATAATATATTTGGAACTTTTGCTTGTTTTTGTTGGCAATAGTTTCAGCTCCTGTCAGGATGTAATACCTTATTTTTGGTGGTATTATTGTCCTTATAAATGGGTCAAAAGGAAATGGTACATATGCCAAAATCATGTCATTCTCAGGTTTGCTCCTAAATTTTTATCAAAGGTTGATTGCTAACTGTGCTTGAATTACTAGGGTACTCATGTTTTAATTAAATATTAAACGAGAATGAGTTGCTTTAGTAAAAAGTTTTCATCATCTGGGGTACTTAAACCACCATCATTCAAAATTGACATGTGGCAAAACCTTGAATGAAAATTCTCAAAACTGTTGCTGGAATACTTGTCCTTCAGATCTGTACCACTTACCCTAACCACTGTTTTGTTCCAACGTCTGACATCTAAAACACTGTCCACTGCTGAAAGTTAACCACTGACAAGCACTGATGTTCAAAATCAGTGTCCTATCCACTGATAGTAAAAATCATCCATTGTCCACAATTTTTACCGTTGTAACCACTGATGCTTGATATGTCAGTGGCCCTTAAAACAACTGTTCTCCATATTTCATCCATTTTATCAGTGTTTGACACGTGGAGAGTTTTTAGCCCTCAGATCGTAGTAACCGCTGCCACATCAGCGGTCATTTTTTTTCTAAATAAAACCCTGCCCTAAACCCCAAACAGGGTTTTACACTGTCGAATTGAATTCCAAAATTCTCTTCTCATAGCAGTTTCCAACCCTTCTTCTCAAAATCTTCAAAATCATTCTTCATTCTTCTCCGCAAAAAAATGACAAAATCAAAGTCAAAATGAAAACCTAAATCACCACCACCTTCAAATGAGGTCGCTCAAACGGCCGAAGAATCAAATGAGATACCATACAAACAATCTCACAACTATTTGGGTTTACTCACAAAACCCACAAACAACCATACCTTCGATTCCATTCTCGACACCATATCTACATCAAAGTACAAAACTTTGTTGACAGTAGACGCTCCCATATATCTGCAAACCCAGAGAGAGTTCTGGAAAAATGCTACGCTTGAAAAACAAGATGATGAAGTAGTAGCCATTAACTCCTCGATACAGGGTACGGCAATTCAAATCACTCCGCAATCACTATCAGAAATCTTCAAACTCGATGATCAGAAAGGTAAAGTTTCCTTTGACAAAAACGAGTTAAAAGCTGATTTTCTGAAAAGGGGCTATGCAGAACAGTCAAAGGTAGATACCCTACAAAAGGGTTATTTTCCATCTGCACCCAGATTTTTATTTCACACACTTCTGATGTGTGCTTCGAATAAAACAACATCTTTTAACGAAATACCTTTGAAAATTCAATGCCTGGGTTACGCTATTTTGAATAATAAAGATTATAACTACTCCCAGGAAATTTTCAATGACATGGTGAAAAACGTTGAAAGTAAAGCATTTTTGTTGTTTCCAAGATTTTTGAGTTATTATTTTTTACAAAAAATTGATTTAGAAAAATGAAAATTTACTTAAACAAGGTGTCCATTTTCAAATAAAAAGCTTGACACCTGAAACATTCACCAGAATGTTGGCACCAATAAAAACAAAAGCAGGGGTACCTGAGCAGATTTTAGCAGTTACAACTGCTCCTCAGCTATCAGCTGCTGAGCCCACTGCTCCAGGTGATCAAAGCAACACAACCACTGCTTTGAAACCCACACCTGATATCACCAAAAAGACCAAAAGAAAAACATCCAGAAAACCCACCAAACCCAAAACAAAGGCAACTCTGGAAGATGAGATCCCAGAGGAAATGCCTGTGACAACACAAAAGTCACCACAAACCACTGCTGCTACTTCCTCACAGCAGTTGGAAGAAAGATCTCAACCCATGCCTAAAACTCCTCCTGCATCCTCACAAAAGGATCAGGTTGTATTCACAGGGACACCAAATTATGAAGCTCTAGATCCACTTGGCTCTATCTTCCACAGTCCTGATCCCAAGGACATATCTCTTTCAACACCTATACCCTCACCAATCATAATGCCCCAATCCATGCTACCCTTGTTGCATGCAGCTTCTATAGCTCAGACACACACCAGTTCCTCTCTATCACCTATCACTGAGAGTATACCCCCACAAGAGATTGGGTCTGATGCTACTACTCCTGCTATCCCAACAACAATTGAGGAGGTTACACCCCTTGAGTTACAAGTAACTCTCGGTGGTAGTTCAAGTGGAGCAACAACTACAACTTGTGGATCAACAGATCTTCAGTTGGACAGTTGTTTCATAAGTAAGTCTCCCTTGAAGGCAATTTCTTCCATGGCAACTTTGGTAACCACCAGTGAGTTGGATCTAACTACTGGTACAATCAAAGGTTTATCGAGTGTTGAAGAAAGAAGTCCCCAGTACCAAGAACAAGGGGCATCAATGGGTGGCTTTTGGGACTCTGTTCCTAACTCACACATTGATATAACCACTGCTGGTAGGGATTCAGATGATCCCAGTAAAATGGGTGATGATTCAAGATATCAGGAATTGACGGGCAGAGTTGAAAAACTTGAAGAATCAGTTTCTGAAATAAAGGAGATGGTGCAAGAGATTTTAAAAGCTCAGAAAGCACAATCCACTGCTGTTCCACCTCAAGCACCTGCTCCACAACAAGCACTTGCTGCAAATGAGCTCTGGAATCTTTTTCAACCTATGCTTGAAAGACAAAAACAAGTGGCTGATCAGCAGCATGAAATGCATATACAAATGCTGACCAATATGGTGGAATCAAGGTTCAAGGATACTCAAGCAGATATCAAGGCTATTAAGGCCAGCATCCAAACTACCACTGGCAAAGCTCCTTCAACTTTGCTATTCTTTGATGACCCCCTTGCAGATAATGCCAAAAAGGGGGAGATAATGAAGCAAATGAAGAAGAAGGGAATCAAACATGGCCTGTGTGTTGAACCTGAGCAAGCAAAGCAAACATCTAAACCACCTCCCACGAAATGTCATACAGCTGATACAACAGAAGTTACAAAAACTGCTGTCAGTTGCCAAACAGCTACCATTTCATCAACACACACCACTCTATCACACATCATTACAACCACTGTTCCACCACCATCCTCATCTACAATCATATCACCACCACTGCCTCCTGCCATAAAGCAGAAGACAGCAGATGTTACAACATCTGCTGTAATGACAACAGTGATTGAAACACCAGTTGTTTCAACCACTGTCAGTCAATCAGAATCACAAACCACTGCCATACAATCTACCACCACTGATCCACCCAAAACATCATCTGCTTCTTCATTAAAAAGGAGAAGGAATCTCATATCAGATGATGATTCACCACCATCAAAAACTATCTCACCACTTCCATCCCCTGCTCAAAAGCAGAAGACAACTGCTGACATATCAGCAGTTGTAATGACAACAGATGTTGAGACACCAGTTGTTTCAACAGCTGTTAGTCAATCATCCACCACTGCCCTTATCCTTCGTACATCACAACCAAAGCTCTTCAACAGAAAAAGAAAGCCAATCTCTGCCGATGAGGGTATACATGATCCTAATGCTGCACAATATCCACTGGAGCTTGAAGCCATAAAAAATGAGATGAGGCAATTCTATACAGAAGAAGATCCTTCAAAAATAAGGTTCTCCTCACTCATAGGCTACATGCCACCAGATGATATGGATGATTACCTCAAAATCAAGGCAAGGCAAGCAAGACTAAGAGCTAAAGTTGAGAGTGAAAAAGAACGGTTAAGCGAAGATGGCATTGCTAAAAGACTGGAGTTCTACTTCACAAAAGTAAAGCAGATAGAAGAGTTTGCACAAGACCTAAACAAAGAAAAGGATGATCAAAAGAAAGAGTTAAGAAAACAATATCTAGCCTACATCATGAAAGAGAAATTCTATCCTGCTGAAGAACAACAGTTCAAAGAATGGTCAGTAGTCGCTCTTAAGCGTGAGGCAGAAAGGATTGAGAAAATTAAGAATGATCCTACAAAGAAGAAGAATGCTCCAAACTGGAGAAAATACGAAAGGCTCATTGCTGACCTAACTGCTGAGTATAAGAGAAAGAAAAAGGAGCTGGTGGATGCAAAAATGGATACTGCTGAAGCCATATCAAAATGGTCAAAACAGCAGACTGATGAAGCCTATGAAAGGCTAAAGAAAAGAAAGATAATTGTTTCAAGCACCTCAAAGAAGCATGAACAAAGAATGAAGCTTGAACAGCAGATAGAAAACCTCAAAACACTGTTCCGGTCTACTTTTGTGACAAACCAAGAAGAAGGAGAACAGCTGACCAGTGAAGAGGTAAAAGAAAAAGAAGTTGAGTACTTCAAAGAATCCATTATGAAAATGGGTTTAAAAGAAGAGAGCTCAGAAAAACTTCAAAACCTTTTAAAAGGGATGTTAACCAAACCTGCATCATCAGACACTTCAACAGACATGACAGGCATTGAAAGGCAGGAGCTGATTGAAAGAGAAACTGCAGAAGATATTGCTGCAGCAAATGATGTCATAGAAATGGCTTTCAAAAGAATGTCTGAAAGTCTGCAAGTCTTCTCAAGGCCAATATCTCAAAGCTCATCATCAAATAAATCTCTCCCAAGAAATCCATTGGGTTTAAAAGTACTAAAGTGGCTCTCTGATCAAAAGACCCACATATTGACTCTGTTCAGGTCCAATGGAGAGGTGAAGTATGTATCAAGGAAAGAAGCACTAGGCCTTAGTGTTCAAGATTTGCAGGATCTCCTTGAACTTACACTGTGTAGGGATGAAGATGATATAAGTTCCAGAGACTTTGAAGCAGATTTTAAAAGAGAAGCAAAGGAACTTTTGATGAGGAATAAAGATCCAGAATAATGACAGGTTTTGGCATTATCTGTTCCAGGGGGAGATTGTTGGGATTGAACCCTACCAGAGGAACAGATAATGTAAAGCCAAAACCTGGTCACAACAGTGGATCCACAATAAGCAACGGTTTACATTAAACTTCCCCCTTGAAAGTGATTTACAACAACTGATGGTCTTGCATCCACTGACTGGATACAACTGCTGCTGTTCTGCATAACTACTGATGAAGCTTAGAAGACTGCTGGACACTAAGCACTGCTGGTACAAACTGCTGATAACAAAGCTCTGCCCAATCAAGGACCGATCAACCTTGAGGAAAGCACTGATGTAAAGAAAGGGCAGCTGTTTTGTGAATTATTTGTCTTATGTATAGTCAGTGGTTAGGAAAAGCAGTATTTGTAAAAGGACAGCAGATACATGTTGTTAGGCTGTTAGACGTCGCTTTCATGGTGACGTCAGCTGAGATACCTCAGTGGTTTGGTTTGCCTATAAATGTAACAGTACCCTGTACTGTTACATTTGATTGACTGAGCGGATTCTTCTCCTCATGTCTAATCCTTTCATCTTGTGTGCAACCAACCTTGGGGCATCTGGCTGAGGGGGAGTTTAGTTTGTAAGCATATCTGTAATCTTTTGCTTTGATTTGTAATCTTTTGACTCTATGTGAAGCAAATGCTATCAAACTATTTTCTCCATTGATTGTGTTTACAAAGTTTGTATTTATTTCCGTTGCACTTTACAATGTTTTCATATTCACTAATTGTTCAAAACATACAAACAAACACTATCATGAGGGCCTTAGATCCTAACAGTGCCGTATGTGGCAGACATATTTTGCTTCGTTGTCCGGGCTTATGTATATTTCATTAGGGAGGAAGGGGCACTTAAGGGTAGTACCTTTGCCCCAACCAACCAAATCCCGCCATGTCAATTTTCTTTCAAAGTACTTATTTGACATAAACCACTGGCGGGCGCCTACCCATGTCATGAGCTATTTTTTTTAATTTAAAAAAGTCAATTATAACATAAAACCTAAACGTTACATAAAAAACATAAAACCTAAACATTACATAAAACTAAAGCACAAAAGTTAAACATACATCCTAATAATTTGCCACATCGAAACGTGCTCAAAGTCCTCATCGTAGGTGTATTTGTAGTCCAGTCCCCAAGGGCCACTTGAATGACTTCAGATTCTGAGAGCTCGTTGTCGGGATTTTCCACATTCATAAACCTCCCATGAAATCTTGTACATTTGTAACGGATAAACGAGAAATGTGAGTTAAGTTGATCCAAATTTCGGGTGGTCTCCAACATTGTTGGTAAACCTAGTTCCAAAACGAAATCCTTCTACTAGTAGATGCACGTTAATGATGGGTTGCAATATAAGATATAGCCAACGTATTGTCTCCCTCTTTGGTCCACGGATTCCTTGACATATGATGTGCGTTGAAGTGTCGTATATTTTAGGTGTATATTTTAAGCCCTTTTTTAACACTTATTTTAGCCAAGTTTTAAATTTATAAAACACGATATTTCACTAACACTAAACACACATATGGGCAAGTGCACCCATCGTTGAGTGTAGTATAGCGTTGGTAAGATACCGAGGTCGTCCAAGGACACAAGAGCTTTTAATACCGGTTTATCCTCAACGTCTAACCAAAATAAAAGTTTAGAAAAATGTTTTAAACTAAGAAAAATAAAAACTAACTAAAATGCTGAAAATAAAAATAAAAATAAAAACAGATAGACAAGATGAATCACTTGGTTCCGACTCATATCTAGTATAACCTTTGATTATTTCCGCACTTTTGCACATAATTAAGAGATTATCTTAGTTATTGTAGTAGGCCCCTCTTTTGAAGGTGACGTTACCCTCACCCCAGTAGTTTGAGTCAGCAGGGATACAATCCTAAAGGGGTGGATTATTGGAAGATAATGAATTAAGTTATTAATGCAGTATTGTGGTAGGCCCCGCTTTTGGCGGTGACGTTACCCTCGACTAAGTAGTCTGAGTCAGCAGGGATACAGTCCTAAATAGCCGGGTTATAGTATTAATAATAGTTAACTTATGAGGGGATCAAAGAGTTTGGACCCCCGCCATCCAATACCGTGAAGTATTGAAGGAGGTCCTACTAAATTTGACCCAGGTCCATTGCAGGACCTCTAAACGCTGAACAATGGCAAGACCTTTACCAAACCGTTCCCTTAACCCCCTACCAGGTAGCCAACATACCTCCATTTAGACCGTGGAGATATGAATGGTGAAAATCCTTTATTTTATATAGACAGTAAAATAATGCCAAGACACCACGGACAAACGATAAGGAAAGATCACCTTCAACATAAGTAACTAGTTATTAAAGTCATTAATACAAAACCAAATAAAAAGTGCAAAAGATTAGAAATAAAAAGTATTATACTAGACACTTTGTCTTCACCAAGTGATGTAAGAGACTTAGGCAAACATGGCCTTGATTGTCAAGAACTCTTACGATCAATCTTGGATCCCGAGACGACTCACACACTCTATGATGGACAATGGATGATGGTGGTGGATGATGGTGTTGTGATGGTGGTGGGTGGTGGATGAAGTGTGAGAGAGGTGGTGTGCCAAGGGATGGTTTGAGCTTGAGCCAAGCACTCCTATTTATAGCCTGTACAGAAGCCTGGACACGGCCCCGTGTCCGCTGGACACGGCCCCGTGTCCACCCTTTTCTCTTTCTTCATTAATACAGTTTGTCTTTATTAGCTCCACACGCCCCCGTGTCCGCTGGGCACGGCCCCGTGTCCGTCTGACACTCTCTCTCTTCATTAATTGTAATTCGCAATTACAATTAATGCGCCTGCTGTACTTTCGTCACGCCCCCGTGTCCGCTGGGCACGGCCCCGTGGTGGGCAATAGAAGCTTCTACAGGTTTGTCTTTTGTGCCAGGGCTGACCATTCTGGACACGGCCCCGTGCTGAGCTGGGCACGCCCCGTGTCGGGCTGGGCACGCCCCGTGTCGGGCTGGGCACACCCCGTGTCGGGCTGGGCACAGCCCCATGCTCAGCTGGGCACAGCCCCATGCTCAGCTTTCTTCTTGTTTTTGCTTTGGGAGTTGTTGTCGAGGGGTCGGGCATGCCACGTTTCTTCATTTTCTTTGTATTTATGTTGGTTTTGGCTGTATATTTGTTCCTTTTGTTCGTTTAAGCTCATTTGATCCTGAAAATACAAAAGGAAGACAAAAGCACACTTTTTCCAACATTAGTACTAAAAAAGGGTTAGTTTTATGCCTTATTTGATGTAATTTATATGTTGCATTTTACACACATCAAATACCCCCACACTTGAATCTTTGCTTGTCCTCAAGCAAAACTCTTTATAATGTGGCTTTACACTCCCAAATGGAATTGGTAGAAGAGAAGGTTTTTGGGCTTGTCATAGAGTGCCGGGAATCCAAGATTCTTTATTAGGCTTTATTTTTATGTTATTTACAATCCTATTCGTTATGATTTATTTTGAACTTTTCATAAGAGAGATTACTTATTTGGGCATAACATGCCTCTTTAAAATTTTATTTATATACAAGTTCACATACCTCACGGGGAATCACTCAACACTCGGCCGAAGATGTATTTTTGTGAAACACTCGAGAGCGGCATGGAACTTACTCCTACCATAGGCTTGCCAAGCAATCAATCCTCCTCCTTTTTAACTTATATACCTTTGTAAATATCAAGAGGACTTTGTGGGTTAAGGGTTAGGCTTGGTTTAAAGGTAGGTGGTTGGGTTAGTGGTTAGTAAAAGGGCGAAAGGCGTAAAAAGCATCGGTTTTCATAAGACCTCTTTTTTTTATTTTTTTTATTTTTTATTTTGATGAAGCCACTATTCAAACAAAGTTATTTTTGATAAACTTGTTTGTTTATTTCTTTTTTGCTTCATCATCATCATCATCATCTTTTTTTTTTTTTTTTTTTTTTTTTTTTTGAAAGTCATAAGAAAAACCGAGCTTGTTACTAAAACAAAGGGTTAGAAATAAAAAGGTTTTGGTGGGTGAAAGGGTTTTTGTTTTGGGTTATGAAATGAAAAGGTTTAGGCTCAAAGGGGTTAACTAGGGGGATTTTGGGTAGGTGGTAAGAAAAAAAAAGAAAAATAATGGTGTAGAAATAAAAAGGGTTTGTCCTAATGCCTCCATCATTTACTTACTCGGGTTTAAGTTGGTAAGGACCGGGAATGTATCGTCATGGCAAGTTCTAGAGTCGTAAGAACCAAGCGGCTATTCACACAAGAAACGAAAGATGAGCATTTAATTTAAAGGTATATATTTGTATGCTCAATAAAGGCTCAAAACTCACTTTTGTGGGAATGGGTTTTTATGTGATCAAGTATATATAATTAAATTTTAACTAAGCTTGTCATGCCTTTTCATAATTTTCTTATGTTGGTTCTTTTTATCACGACGCTATCGGTTGTAAATTTGTAAAAATATAACCTTTTTGAGAACTTGAATTTTCCGAGTTGAACCTAGACAAGTAAAGAAAAATGAAATTTTTGAAAAAATTTGGGGTGATTAGTGGTTCCAATAGAGTTTTGTGTAAGGCTTGTATTTAGGACTTGCAAGATTCAAGGTTTTAGCATCCCCCCCACACTTAAATTACACATTGTCCTCAATGTGTCCCAAAAATAAGTTTTTAGGCTGATTAAATGTGTAAAAATGGGTTAAAAACAAGATTTTATGGTACTGGGTAGCTGAACACGGGGTGGTGTTGGCTGAGCACGGCCCAGTGTCCAGACTGCCAGTACCAAAAGTAATCAGAAGGCTGGGCACGGGGGCGTGTCCAGTGAGCACGGCCCCGTGTCCAGGTACCTGAACTGGGCATTTTCTATAGAACCTTGGGCACGGGGCGTGTTGGGGTGAGCACGGCCCCGTGCTGAACCTGCTGTAATGAAGAAAAATTATCGGGAGGCTCTGTTTTTGTGCATGGGGTGTTGGTTCAAGCTTCCCTTATCATCCTTCACCATCCCGAGTGTGTTTTATTCCTGAAAATTAAAACTAAACTAGAAAATATAAAAGTTATACTAATCTAAAACTAAGGATAGTTCCGCGGAATGCCTCCGTGGTGCGCCACGTTTATAAGGGTCCTTGGCTAGACCCACCTTATCGGGTGGTTCTGGCTCATCTTCAATTAGGGGGTCGTCATTGCCGAATGGATATTTCATTGATCGCTCAAGATCGACACTTCTTTTAAATGCCCCTAATTGAAGAGGTAGATTGTTGAACTTCCGGTTTTTCAAAGCTTCGTGAGTTTTTACAAATGGTCGTCCCAACACTAGAGGAGCGTCATCGAGGATGACAAAATCGGTCGGGATTACCATTTGATTTGTTTGAACCAAGACATCTTCAACTATACCGATTGATTTTATTACTTTCCGATTGGATAGAAAAATGGGTATTTGAAGTGGAGAAAAATCACTAATACTTAATTTTTCAAAAATGTAGTTAGGCATTATGTTAACACAAAGATCTTTATCGATTGTGACATTACTAATAAACGAATTTTGAAAGAAACATGGAACCGGTGTAATGTTAATTTCAAATGGGTCTTCTTTTATTAGCGAAGTTTGATCATTAGTTAACTTAACACTTACCGTTTCGTCAATTTTAGTGTTAGCGTTTAACTCTTTTAAAAACTTAGCATGAGTGGGTACTAAACAATGATTTTCAAAAGAAGGTGACAAGAGATTAATTTCTTTAAAATTAGACTCTTCTTGAATTTTAACGTTGTCGGACTCACCTTTTTCGTTGTTTAGCTCATGTGTCGGTTTTTCACTTATTTGTTCTTCCATTTTAACACTTTCAGTTATCTCTTCCCTTTTTAATTCTTCTCTTGCGCGGGACTCCTCTTCCCTTGCGCGAGCTTCTTTTATACATCGATCGATAACTCTAATGTGTTCTAATATCCTATCGGTCACTTCGGTTATAGAAAAAGAATCGGTATTTTCTAAGCTTGAATCCGGTTGTTCGATCCTTTGTTCCTCATAATACCCATATGAAGTTGATGGTTCACACCATTGCCCTTCATTTTGTTCTTCATAATACTCATATGAGGTGGGTTGTTCACGCCAAGGTTCCTCATAATAAGCATACGAAGGTGGTGGCTCATACCTTGGTTCCTCAAAGTATGAGTAAGAAGGCTCATACCTTGGTTCATCAAAATATGAGTATGAGGGAGGAGGTTCATACCTTTGGTCTTCATAGGATGTGTATGAAGTTGATGGTTCGTACCTGGGCCCCTCATAGTAAGTGTATGAATTGGATGGTTGGTACGAGTGATTATCTTGAATTGAACGTGTATTACGACAATTTGTGCAATAATTACCCCTATAATCATCCTCATCATAGGTGTAGTTGTAACCTCCTGAGTATTGATCCATAAGAATCACTCAGCAGACCACAACCGAGTCTCGAGATCAGAAAACAAAAATAAAAACGGAAACAGAGGCTGGACACGGCCCCGTGTTGAGTGGACACGGCCCCGTGTTCAGATTCTGTATCTGGGCGTTTTAATTAAATTGACTGATCTAGTTGAGCACGGGGCGTGTTCAGTGAGCACGGCCCGTGTTCAAGCTACTGTTACTGGGCGTTTATGAAAAATCTGCAGCACGGCCCCGTGTTCAGTGAGCACGGCCCCGTGTACAGGTTACTGTAAATGCAAAACTAAACTAAATGCAGAAAAATGTGCGCGCGTTTAAAAAGGTTTGAAAAAAAACTGATTAGGCCGTCGATTTTAAGCTTTCTTAAAATCCTTGTGTCCCCGGCAACGGCGCCAAAAACTTGATGTGCGTTGAAGTGTCGTATATTTTAGGTGTATATTTTAAGCCCTTTTTTAACACTTATTTTAGCCAAGTTTTAAATTTATAAAACACGATATTTCACTAACACTAAACACACATATGGGCAAGTGCACCCATCGTTGAGTGTAGTATAGCGTTGGTAAGATACCGAGGTCGTCCAAGGACACAAGAGCTTTTAATACCGGTTTATCCTCAACGTCTAACCAAAATAAAAGTTTAGAAAAATGTTTTAAACTAAGAAAAATAAAAACTAACTAAAATGCTGAAAATGAAAATAAAAATAAAAATAAAAACAGATAGACAAGATGAATCACTTGGTTCCGATTCATATCTAGTATAACCTTTGATTATTTCCGCACTTTTGCACATAATTAAGAGATTATCTTAGTTATTGTAGTAGGCCCCTCTTTTGAAGGTGACGTTACCCTCACCCCAGTAGTTTGAGTCAGCAGGGATACAATCCTAAAGGGGTGGATTATTGGAAGATAATGAATTAAGTTATTAATGCAGTATTGTGGTAGGCCCCGCTTTTGGCGGTGACGTTACCCTCGACTAAGTAGTCTGAGTCAGCAGGGATACAGTCCTAAATAGCCGGGTTATAGTATTAATAATAGTTAACTTATGAGGGGATCAAAGAGTTTGGACCCCCGCCATCCAATACCGTGAAGTATTGAAGGAGGTCCTACTAAATTTGACCCAGGTCCATTGCAGGACCTCTAAACGCTGAACAATGGCAAGACCTTTAGCAAACCGTTCCCTTAACCCCCTACCAGGTAGCCAACATACCTCCATATAGACCGTGGAGATATGAATGGTGAAAATCCTTTATTTTATATAGACAGTAAAATAATGCCAAGACACCACGGACAAACGATAAGGAAAGATCACCTTCAACATAAGTAACTAGTTATTAAAGTCATTAATACAAAACCAAATAAAAAGTGCAAAAGATTAGAAATAAAAAGTATTATACTAGACACTTTGTCTTCACCAAGTGATGTAAGACACTTAGGCAAACATGGCCTTGATTGTCAAGAACTCTTACGATCAATCTTGGATCCCGAGACGACTCACACACTCTATGATGGACAATGGATGATGGTGGTGGATGATGGTGTTGTGATGGTGGTGGGTGGTGGATGAAGTGTGAGAGAGGTGGTGTGCCAAGGGATGGTTTGAGCTTGAGCCAAGCACTCCTATTTATAGCCTGTACAGAAGCCTGGACACGGCCCCGTGTCCGCTGGACACGGCCCCGTGTCCACCCTTTTCTCTTTCTTCATTAATACAGTTTGTCTTTATTAGCTCCACACGCCCCCGTGTCCGCTGGGCACGGCCCCGTGTCCGTCTGACACTCTCTCTCTTCATTAATTGTAATTCGCAATTACAATTAATGCGCCTGCTGTACTTTCGCCACGCCCCCGTGTCCGCTGGGCACGGCCCCGTGGTGGGCAATAGAAGCTTCTACAGGTTTGTCTTTTGTGCCAGGGCTGACCATTCTGGACACGGCCCCGTGCTGAGCTGGGCACGCCCCGTGTCGGGCTGGGCCCGCCCCGTGTCGGGCTGGGCACACCCCGTGTCGGGCTGGGCACAGCCCCATGCTCAGCTTTCTTCTTGTTTTTGCTTTGGGAGTTATTGTCGAGGGGTCGGGCATGCCACGTTTCTTCATTTTCTTTGTATTTATGTTGGTTTTGGCTGTATATTTGTTCCTTTTGTTCGTTTAAGCTCATTTGATCCTGAAAATACAAAAGGAAGACAAAAGCACACTTTTTCCAACATTAGTACTAAAAAAGGGTTAGTTTTATGCCTTATTTGATGTAATTTATATGTTGCATTTTACACACATCAACATACTAAGAGGAATTTTTTGTGGATAGAAATAAAAAATGAGAGAGATTATATGGATGGGGTAGATTAAAATATCTAAGGACCCTTCCCTCACGTGATTTGCATCATATCGCCCCGTTATATGTGAACACTCCTACCACAAACATGAATGGGTTGAAGAAGAAAGTCGAAATAGTCGGTGGAAGATGTTTAAACCTGCCATGGGCAGACGGGAAAGAAGCAGAGACAAGTTCATAGGAAAGAGAAATTATAAAATGGTGTACAAGCATGCCAGATGCTTAAGAAAGATTCCAATAAGACAGTTCAATTTGGATAGCTTGGAAGGTATAAGGTACTGGTACATTGATAGAAAGACTAGGGAAGCTGTGATTAAAAGAAAGAAAGTTACTGATGAAAGAAGGATTTTAGATCCGGTTTGGCTGGTCAACTTCAAGCTCGAAGATTTAAAAAAGCTGTAGAGACACTCTTTGCATTACTTGAAAAAAGATCAACAAGTGACTCTTCAATACATTAGAGTTGTTTAATTCTGTGTAAAGAATCAAGTTGATGTGGGAAGCTCATATTCAAGGCAAGGATGAAGACTATTACAAGTTTGTTTTGAAGACCGCACATATCAAAGGGGAGTCTGTAAATACACTATTTGGTAATAAGTGTTGGATTTACCTTATTGAAGAAGTTAAAGGGTCGTATTGTAACTTGTAATTATCTAAAATCTTTTATACATTCCGAGTTTGTTAATCAGTTGTATGTATTCGGAGTTTATATGTTAAACTCGGAAGGTCAGTAGGTTTGTCCGAATTTATTAGTTAAACTCAGATAGGTTTATTTGTTTTTTATAGTCTGAGTTTGTTAGGATAAACTCGGAATGTTGTTTGGATTAATGATATCCGCGTTTTGTTATGCCAATCCGGAACTCCTGTGTTCGGGATTTGGTCATTGTATAAATACTGAAAGTTTATGTAATGACAAGAGACTTTTTGGGAAACATTCTTGCATAAGAAACCTAGAGAGAGAAACCCTACTAACTTTGTGTGTGACGGATGATCATATGAGAATAATAGAGTGTACTCTCAGATTTCTGTTTTCTACTCTTTCTGTTCCTTTCCTACGCAGCGTACGTTACGCGTGGTGGTTTCTGCACATCCCCGCGTGTTGATTGTTCGAGCGAAAGATCCGTATTCTAGAGAGGACTAGATGACCTTACAATTTTGAATGGATTATTAGGTTTTAATTTGGTGTTTTAGTAGGGGTATAAATGAGTTGAGTCGAGCCGAGCTTGATTTGTCTAAAGTTCGAGTGACACAAGTGAGAGTTTTTAAGTCAAACTCCCTTAGGATCAACTCGTTTATACATTTATTGATTATGTTAGGTATATACGATATTTTAAGTTTTGATTGGGTATGTATGTCATTTTACATGTTTTCAAGGATATATATAATTCTTCCAATTTAGTTACTTTTACTCTATAAAACTATTATATGATAAATAAATGTAATGATATCTTATATAAATAATAAGTTTGTTTAGATTGATAGGACTAATCAAATATTGTACATAGCATTTGGTTTTAGACTCATTTATTAAACGAGCTTCAGTTTATTCTCGAGCACGTTTAAGCTCAATTTAATTCAAAATATTAACAAGCCAACCATAAGAAGATCACGAGTAGCATGACTCGTTCATGCATCTTATATGAAACCAAATAAGGAATTTCTCAACTCTTCATTGTCTACGGGAGTTGGGACCACCCAAAACCAAATAAACAGTTACTGACTTAGTGTTAAAAACAACTTTTTTTATAATCAACCTGTTGATGCAACAAATACAAGACCAATGATAGTGATTAGGCCGGTTAGGCAAAAAGCTTGAAGGGTTTTGGTTTGCCTAACGCAGGTCATGGGGTCCCCCCACGTTTGCAAGACGTGGAGAGAGGTTCACTAGTTATATTTTGTTGTTTGTTCAAGATTCTCAGCTGAAAGATGTTCAGCTTCGAATACAAGAACAACTCAATTGTGTGTGTTGAATGTGAAGAAGAGAGACTTGTATGGAACAAGTACTCGAGAGATGAGCAGGAAGATCAGAGATCCCTAGAGAATCAGGACCGATCTGGAATGTTTGAAATGCACTAAATGAAGTATCATTTATAGAGGAGAAGATCGCCCAAAGAGGAAATGTTGGACTAGTGAACCCTGCTTGCAGTGGAGGACTTACCCTTTTAGGGGTTGAAACGTTTGGACCTGCGGATAAAAGACTACACTCTGTGCACACGTTCTGCTTTTTGCGGCTGGGAGAGTTGTTCAAGTAATCAGTGAAGTGACTGATTACTATACACGTGCTGCCTTAGCTCAGTTCCCGGTCTTTAAACCTTTGAACCTTTTAACCCTTCAAGCTATCATGTATTTTCAGTCATTTTATTGAGGTTTGAGCTACCCTGTCATCAGCCCCCCAACTCAGAGGGTTTTGGGTGTAGGCACAAATACTTCTGACTTTTTGTACATTTATTTTATTCCACTTGAAGGCTTCAAGGCTTGAAAGCTTGGAAGGTTGAAAGCGGTTGAGCTTTTTGATTTTTGAATGTTGACAAGACAAATGATATGACTTCTGGCAGTTTCTTTTGTGTCAGGCGGCGGTTTTACTAGCCCTCTGTGTAATTATAACATCTCTTGTTTCATTAATTTTCGTTTATCACTTAGAAGAAAACAATTAATCACACATTTTCTCTCAAGTTTCCTTTCCTTTTCTCCTTCCAGGTTAGTTCCGACTCCATATTTCTGGTTATTTTCTTATAGCATGGGTGCTCATAAAGACCTAGCGAAATCGTTTTCTCGATTAACCCAAGAGGAAGTAGAAAATTTTTGTATGGAATGGGGGATTGGGTTGAGGTTTAAACCGGTTGCACCGGGATGCGATGTTTCAATCGATCAATGTCCCCCTGGTTCTGTTGCCCTCTACTGCCGACATTTTGAATTTTCAAACCTTCGTCATCCTTTCTCGAACTTTGTTTTGAATATCTTAGAGTACTATCGTGTGTCGTTTGGCCAGATTCACCCTCAGGGTCTGGCTAGGGTTTTGCATTTTGAAGTATTATGTCGGGCTTCCGGGTATGAACCTACCCTTTTATCGTTCCGTCGCTTTTTCCGGTTGGCCAAGAATGGTGACTGGTTTACATTCGAAACATCTCAAGTTGATACGTGTTTAATTTCATCTATGGTTTCTAGTCTTGGTGTTTGGAAAGACCGGTTTTTCTGGGTTTCCGATGAAATTGTTCCTTTTAAGCTTGTTTGGAGGCATCTGGATGCCGTTTTAAATGAACCTGAACCCTTTGCCTCTGAGATAAATACCCGTTTTCTTGAAACTCTCAGGGAGTGCCCTTCAAGGCTTTGTCCCTTTCCTGAGCACTTACTAGTGTTGTTGGGTCTCAGTAAGTTGTGGGACAAATCTGATCGAGATCCAGTGCTTATGAGAGACGGGCAGGGTATGCATTTGTCTTGTTGTGATGTTATGTTCCTATTTTTTGCTTGCTTATACATTTTATTTTTGTTTATTTTGTAGTTATGTCTGCACTTGATTTTATTAAGAGTGATGATACTTCCGATGTTGTGTTTGGGGATGCTGTGGCTACTCTGGGTGAAGATGCAGTTGTTAGGGGATCCGAACATAGGTTCAAGGGTTCTGTCTATGTGAATGTTCCCAATGTTAAAGGTTTCACGAAGGCTCTGGGTTCCAAGGTTTCTGTCCGTCGTTCAAACCATCTCTTGAAAAGTGTTGATCAACCCTCTGGCTTAGAGGCCATGACATTAGCGATGATATTGAGGTGTCTGCGGAACAAGTTCTTGAGGTTGATGTAGGGAAGGGTAAGGAAAAATAGTTAGTTGTTTTTGGGAAGAAGAAGAAGAAGCTGGTTAAGAAAGGTGCCACTCCTACCATCCAGGGTTCATCAAGCAAAAGCGTTGAAAGCTTGGAGGATCCTGAAGCTGAAGAGGTTTATGTTCCCAACTGAGATGTGAAGGTTGGGGATAGCTTCGAGGATCCAGCTGTTTGTGATGAGGTGTTAGCCCATTTTGCCCCCTGGTATCCGGAGTGCTATTTCTGAGATGGAAGCTGATCATTTTATTTCAAGGTTGATGTTAAGTTCCTGCAACCTTTCGGCCTTGTTGGCTGAGGGTGTTACCCGCTTTACAAAAGGTATGCATGAGCAATGTTGTAGAAGGCGCTAGGCGCCATGGTTGTAGAAATCGGCCTAGGCGGCCGATTAATCGCCGCCTAGGCGCTAGTCGGTAGTCCACTGACTAATTTTAACCTAGTCGGTCCAATTAATCGGTAATCGGTCAAAGTCGGTCGTAGGCGGTCGTAATCGGTGAAAATCGGTCCTAGGCGGTAAAAAATCGGATTAATCGGCCTATATTAATCGGTCAAAATCGGAAAAAATCGGTCCTAGGAGGCCCTAGGCGGTCCTAGGCGGCCCTAGGCGGTCAGAATTGGTCAAAATCAGTCAAAATCGAACCATACTATCTGAAACTTGAAGTATTTATGTGAATTTTGAAGTATTATTTTTATATTATTGGGTATATATATATAATTTTGAAAAAATACATATAAAAATCCCATTCCGATTAATCCCGATTAATCCCTATTAATCCCGATTAATCCCTAGGCTGTACCTCACCGCCCGACTAGCGCCTAGCGCCTTCTACAACATTGCTAGGCGCTAGTAGGGCGGTGAGGTACCGCCTAGGGATTAATCGGAATGGGATTTTTATATGTATTTTTTCAAAATTATATATATATACCCAATAATATAAAAATAATACTTCAAAAATCACAAAAATACTTCAAGTTTCAGATAGTATGGTTTGATTTTGACCGATTTTGACCAATTTTGACCGCCTAGGACCGATTTTGACCGATTAATATAGTCCGATTAATCCGATTTTTGACCGCTTAGGACCGCCTAGGTACCGCCTTTGACCGACTTTGACCATGGCCGATTAATTGACCGACTAGCTCAAAATTAGGCAGTAAGTGGCCGCCTAGCGCCTAGGCGCCGATTAATTGGCCGCCTAGGCCGATTCCTGCAACACTGTGCAGGAGTATGAGGAATGTAACAATCCTCAATAAACCGACACCCTTGAATTATTTCCCTTACCCTAATATATTTTAAAATATCCCAATATGTCCCAAAATACACCCCATACGAGAAAATGGGTCCCGAATACCCTAAATACTATTAAATTTAATTAAAAATTGAAAGTTTGGGCTTGAGGCGGGCCGCGTAAGCGTAAGCCCAACCTTCACGCGGGCCGCGTGAACTTAAAAGGTGGCTCAGCCCGGTGCGGCCACGTGGCCTAACACACGACAAGCCTACCTGATGATCCGGACAAGCTACACGTTGACCTGGGGTCAACGCGGGCCGCGTAGGCCGTGCCCTTGTATTATGCGGGCCGCGAGAGAACCAGACTCAGCAACTATAAATAGAATGCATCGGATCTTCAGTCTGTTCGTCCATTTTTCTTTTCTCAATCTCAATTTCTGATAGTATACTTTATAGTCGGGTATTATACCCCCCTAAATAGCGAAGTTCTGCTCCGTTGTAAGTATTATAACCCCTGGATACGTATTAGATACGCTGCCCGATTGATCTATGGTTCCGTAACAGCTGTCGTGGTTCTGCCCGACGTAGTTGTTGGAATGCCGTCTCGGGGAGGGTATTACTAATGTTAAAATGGGTTATTATACTAACGCGTGTACATTTGTGTAAATTATAGATAATTCTCAGGAAACCCTTACGGAAAATCTAAGAAAGCAATGTGAGTAATCTTCTTTTTGTAAACAGTTTTTACAAAACCTTGACTATTTTATAAGGCAATTTAGTAGTGATTGAGTCTTTGTAATTCTACGATTACTGCCGGTATGTTGGGGTTTTGTATACAAAATGTGAGTAACGTTATCATTGGACGAAGAGTTAGCCAATGTGTAATATGACCCACCAGTCAGGATTGACAGTACTGAATGAGTAATTGGGTAGACATAAACATTGTAATCGCCCTCAATACTGTTAAAATTAAATTAAATTAATATTTCTTGATTAAACTGGGATTCACTCACCAGTATTTCCCACTGACAAATGTTTTTAAAACGCATTTCAGGTAACACAATGTGAAAGCCAATTAGAAGCCAGATGGACAGCACTGAAGGCTTGGAAAAGTGGCTATAAAAGTTACCTAAATAAAGACGGCGTTTTAATTCAAATAAAATGGGATTTATCCCTATAAATTAGCTTGTAATAAAAACTTGGGTTTCATCCCAATATATTTATTTATATATAAATGGTGGTTTTACTCTGATAAACATTTCCTAACTACGGTCCTGATGAAAATTCTGCTACCAAAATTAGACAATACACGATACCACTGAAACTGGTTCGCGGCCGCCCGTTCCCGGGATAAATAAGGGATCGGGGGTTGCGACAGAAGGTGGTATCAGAGCTAAGCCACTGATTCAATCACAGAGGTGTTCTACTGACATCAAAATTCAATCTGTTAGGAAATAAATTACGGAAATACGTGCATAAATGTGTTTATTGTTATGTGTTATTTGACTATTTGTTAGTTTACAGTATGAGCGACCAAGGACCATCTGACGCGTACCGTCAATTGTCTGGTTCGCCTAGAAGCGAAGGCACCTCCTCTTCTCAGCCTGCCCTCTCAGGGTACTCTACTGATACGGAAGAAGGAATCTTTGTGTTTAAGGCTCAGTCTGAGGAGCCATTTCCTCAGAAAAAGAGGGGATGGTTCAGTTGAGGGGCACACGAGCGTAGGAAGCGTATGAAAAAGTTACAAGACCAGAGGGTATTAGCAGCAGCCAAAAGAGAGATAGATGCCTATGCCCAGGATTTGATAAATATGGGTATAGCCAATATTCACATCCTAGCAACCACTGCAGCTGACCCTAATCTGGAGCAAATAATAGCACCCCAACCACAGCCACCAATCCCTGACCAACCGATGGAGATAGAAAACCTTAAAAACCAAGTAGAAATGCATGACTTCAATCCAGAAGAAATCCCCAGGGTACCAGCACCAAATCCCTTAGACCCAAATTACGATCCCTGGTGGGATGAAGTTAGGGACTTTGTGCAATGCTACCCGATACATGAAGACACCCCCATGCAGAACATAGGAGCCTATCCAGGTATGGACCCTTTAGATTCCTATTACCACGATGAATATATTAGGGAGATCTTAGAAGATCCTTACCGATTCCAGGCATCTACACCCCCATACCAAGAACCCGTACCCCAGATTCCGAACCCAGTCCTAGAACCTGCACCCCCAATGAGTGCAGAAAATGTACAAGAACTTAGGACATTCGGTGAGGAAATTCTAGAGAGTAGTGAACGAATGAGACAGGTGGGAGAGCGACTCGTCTGGAAGTATGACGAACGCAATATGGATTTTTGGATAAATCCATATCCGTAAATGTGATGGTGGAGATGGTAATAGTAATAATAATAATAAAATAATAATATATGTGTGTACGGATGCCTACTACTATTTATTTTAGTTGGTATTGTAATTTTTATTTCAGGACTGGTGTGTAATAGATGCCTAGTATATAGATAAATAGAGTAAAGTCGCAATGATCGACGCTTTTGACCAAAATGCGTGTCATGTGATTGACTATATTAAATATTATTTTGTGATATTAATACGGGGTAAATGTTTAAAATTCAGATGGCTGACGAAGGAAATCAAGATAATATGAATAACGATAATCAGAGTAACATTAACGTGGTTAATGAGAATCCGAGCATCAATAACAATGGAAACCAAATGGATAATAGTGCAGTTCAACATATAGTGGCACAAGGAATCATAGATGCAATGCCATTTATTATTCAAACGATTCAAGAAGCGAATAATAAAATAAGCATAGCAGTAAGCGACCAATTGAACCAGAAAACAACGTGAACAATGGACCCGTACTTCAAGTGCCTATTCCCAAAAGAAGAAGAACCATGCCTTATGGTTGTTCTTACAAAGAATTCTGGTCTTGCAAACCAATAGAATTCTCAGGCAATGAAGGACCCATTGCATCCCTACGCTGGATAGAGAAGACTGAGGCTGTTCTAAAAATAAGCAAGTGTGCTGAAGAAGACAAAATAATGTTTGCTTCTAATTTATTTAAGAACTCAGCCTTAGAATGGTGGAATACTATCCTCCAGTCAAGAGGAAGTGATAGGATATACAACATGGAATGGGAGGAATTTAAGAATATGGTAGAAACAAAATTCTGCCCTCTGAATGAAAAGGAACAGATAGCTAATAAGTTCCTAAACTTAAGAATGACCGGAGTAGATAGTAAGGGTTATACTACCACATTCTTTGAATATGCTAGAATAGTACAAACCCTTGCATCACCAGAGCCGGTATTAATCTCCCGTTACATCTGGGGATTAATTGGGGGAGATTAGACATGTATTCAAGGCAGCTAGACCTCAAACTATAGAAGAAGCTGTAGAACTAGCCAATACCTTGACAGATGAATTAATCCGTACTAGAGAAGAAGATCAGAGAAGAAACCTAACCCAAAGACTTACCCAGGAATTCCGATCTGGAAATTACAACCGTGGGAAAAATGTAGGATCTACATCTACACCTTATTGCAAGTATTGCAAAAGGAAGCAGTCTGGAAAATGCTCTATATATTGCAATTTATGCAAAATATCACAACACAAGGAAGAAGACTACAGGAGGAAAGCTAACAACAGAGTATGCTACAATTGTGGGGAACAAGGTCATATCAAGCCAAACTGTCCAAAATTGTCTCCAGCTGTGAACAACAGGAACACTAAAAATGCTAGAGCATTCGTTCTGACTGCAGATGAAGCCAAGATGATTTCAAACGTGATAGCTGCTACGTTTTTAGTTAATGGTGTTTTTGCTAAGGTATTATTTGACTCTGGTGCAAACCAAAGATTCATTAATACTTCGTTTTGCAAACTTCTAAATCAGTCATTAACTAAACTACCACAAGAATGTCTAGTAGAGACAACTAATGGAGAAACTGTTAGGATTTCGGAAACCTTGCAGGGAGCAAGAATAAAAAATTTAAATTAAAAGTTTATGGCAAACCTTTATCCTATGAAACTGGCAGGATTTGATATTGTTTTAGGAATGGATTGGTTAATAGCCAATAAAGCCAGTATTTTATGTGATCAAAAGTCAATTCAAGTAAATTCACCAAAAGGTAAAACGATCACAATTAAAGGAGATAAGCCATCTAGATCCAAAAAATTCGTCTCTGTGATTAAAGCTGCAAGTTATATAAGAAAGAGATCTATAGTGTATTTGATTTCTATAATCACTAACACTAAAGGAAAAGAACTAAAACACATTCTAGTAGTGTCTCAGTTTCCAGATGTATTTCCAGAAGAATTACCAGGACTACCGCCAGACAGAGAAGTTGAATTCAGAATCCATCTATTACCAGGAACATCACCAATTGCCAAATCACCTTACCGATTGGCACCCGCGGAAATGCAAGAACTGAAGAAACAATTAGATGAATTGTTGGAAAAAGGATTCATACAACCAAGTTCATCGCCATGGGGAGCCCCAATATTATTCGTTAAAAAGAAGGACAGATAAAGGCGTATGTGCATTGACTACCGTGAATTAAACAAAGTCACGATTAAGAATCGGTACCCACTATGGAGAATCGATGATCTGTTCGATCAACTGCAAGGAACTCGATTTTTCTCTAAAATCGATTTAAGGTCAGGATATCATCAATTAAAGGTACAGGAAGAGGACATTCCTAAAACCGCATTCAGAACAAGGTATGGGCATTATGAATTTACTGTCATGCCATTTGGTTTAACCAATGCCCCAACCGCATTTATGGACATGATGAACTGAATATGTAAGCCATATTTGGATAAATTCATAATCGTCTTCATAGATGATATTCTCATTTATTCTAAAAATAAGGAAGATCATACAAAACATTTGCACGTACTTTTAAGTCTATTAAGAAAGGAAAAACTTTATGCTAAGTTTTCAAAGTGCGAGTTTTGGCTAGAACAGGTACAGTTTCTTAGACACTTAGTGAACCATGAAGGAATTCATGTGGATCCAACAAAGATCGAGGCGATTATCAAATGGAAAACCCCTGAATTACCAACTGAGGTTAGAAGTTTCTTAGGATGGGTCGGTTATTATAGAAGATTTATTCGAGATTATTTTAGAATAGCCATTCCTTTAACTAAGTTAACCTGTAAATCCATTAAGTTTGAATGGGGACCAAAACAGGAAGAAGCTTTTATAATTCTTAAGTATAAATTAACCCATACACCCATATTAGCGTTACCAGAAGGAACTGAAGACTTTGTAGTCTATTGTGATGCTTCTAAATTAGGTTATGGATGTGTGTTAATGCAACGCCAAAAGGTTATAGCTTACGCATCTAGACAACTTAAGAATCATGAAGAGAATTATTCAACCCATGATCTAGAATTAGGAGCTATAATTTTTGCCCTTAAGATTGTGGACATTACCTTTATGTTAGTAAGTTTACCATATTCACCGATCATAAAAGTTTAAGGTATGTTTTCGGGCAAAAGGAATTGAATATGAGACAAAGACGTTGGATGGAGATGCTTAGTGATTATGATTGTGATATTCAGTATCATGAAGGAAAAGAAAATGTAGTGGCAGATGCTTTAAGCCGAAAGTATCATGAAAATTCAAAAAGGGTACGTTCTCTTAAATTAAATCTGCAAGTAGATTTAAATGATCAAATCAGAAAAGCACAAGAATCAGTAATCAAGGATGATACTGAAAAATTAAAAGGTATGCTAAAAGAACTAGAACAAGGAACGGATGGAATTTGTAGATTCCATAAGAAGAGAATGTGGATACCTAAATTAGGAAACCTACGTCATCGTATATTAGAATAAGCCCATAAGTCTAAGTATACGATGCATCCAGGAAGTGATAAGATGTATCAATATTTAAGAAAGAATTTCTGGTGGATAGGAATGAAGAAGGACATAGCAGCCTATGTTTCTAAATGTTTAACCTGTTCACAAGTTAAAGCTGAACACCAGAAACCCTCAGGTTTGTTACAACAATTAGAAATGCTAGTATGGAAATGGGAATTGATAACAATGGATTTTGTTACTAAATTACCCAAAACAAAGAAAGGAAATGATACAATCTGGGTGATTGTAGATAGACTAACCAAGTCAGCTCATTTCCTACCAATGAAAGAAGTTTTCAGTATCGAACAATTAGCTAAATTATATGTAAATGAAATAGTTTCATTACATGGGATTCCTTTATCAATTGTTTCTGATAGGGATAGCCGCTTTACCTCTCATTTTTGGTAAAGTTTCCAAAAGGCAATGGGAACCAAGTTAAATCTGAGCACAGCTTATCATCCTCAAACGGATGGACAAAGTGAAAGGACAATTCAGACAATGGAGGACATGCTTAGAGCTTGTGTAATTGATTTTGGAGGTAATTGGGACGATCACTTACCTTTAATAGAATTTTCTTATAATAATAGTTATCACACAAGTATCAATGCTGCACCATTCGAAGCACTTTATGGACGAAAGTGCCGAACCCCAGTTTGTTGGGCAAAAATTGGGGAAAAGCAACTATCTGGACCTGAAATAGTGCAAGAAACAACCGACAAGATTATTCAAGTCAAAGAACGACTGAAAGCAGCACGTGATCGACAGAAGAGTTATGCTGATAACCGACGCAAACCATTGGAATTTCAAGTAGGAGATAAAGTATTATTGAAAGTTTCTCCTTGGAAAGGAGTAGTAAGATTCATCAAAAGAGGAAAGCTAAGTCCCAGGTATGTTGGACCTTTTGAGATTATTAGAAGAATAGGACCTGTAGCTTATCAGCTACATCTGTCAGAGGAAATGGCAGGAATACATGATGTATTTCATGTATCTAATCTCAAAAAGTGTTTAGCTGATGAATCACTGGTAGTACCTGTTAAGGATATAGAGGTAAATGAACAACTCAAGTTTGTAGAAAGACCTCTACAAATTGAAGACAGGAAAGTCAAGAATCTCAAACATAAGAGATTAGTTCTGGTCAAAGTGAAGTGGGACTCCAAAAGAGGACCTGAGTATACATGGGAGCTTGAATCAGAAATGCAAAGGAAATATCCGCACTTGTTCCAGTAGATCTCGAGGACGAGCTCTAAAACAAGGTGGGGAGGATGTAACAATCCTCAATAAACCGACACCCTTGAATTATTTCCGTTACCCTAGTATATTTTAAAATATCCCAATATGTCCCAAAATACACCCCATACGAGAAAACGGGCCCCGAATACCCTAAATACTATTAAATTTAATTAAAAATTGAAAGTTTGGGCTTGAGGCGGGCCGCGTAAGCCTAAGCCCAACCTTCACGCGGTACGCGTGAACTTAAAAGGTGGCTCACCCCGGTGCGGCCACGTGGCCCAACACACGGCAAGCCTACCTGATGATTCGAACAAGCTACACATTGACCTGGGGTCAACGCGGGCCACGTAGGCCCTGCCCTTGTATTCCGTGGTCCGCGAGAGAACCAGACTCAACAACTATAAATAGAATGCATCGGATCTTCAGTCTGTTCGTCCATTTTTCTTTTCTCAATCTCAATTACTGATAGTATACTTTATAGTCGGGTATTATACCCCCTAAATAGCGAAGTTCTGCTCCGTTGTAAGTATTATAACCCCTGGATACGTATTAGGTACGCTGCCCGATTGATCTAGGGTTCTGTAACGACTGTCGTGGTTCTGTCCGACGTAGTCGTTGGAATGCCGTCTCGGGGAGGGTATTACTAATGTTAAAATGAGTTATTATACTAACGCGTGTACATTTGTGTAAATTATAGATAATTCTCAGGAAACCCTTACGGAAAATCTAAGAAAGCAATGTGAGTAATCTCCTTTTTGTAAACAGTTTTTACAAAACCTTAACTATTTTATAAGGCAATTTAGCAGTGATTGAGTCTTTGTAATTCTACGATTACTGCCGGTATGTTGGGGTTTTGTATACAAAATGTGAGTAACGTTATCATTGGACGAAGAGTTAGCCAATGTGTAATATGACCCACCAGTCATGATTGACAGTACTGAATGAGTAATTGGGTAGACATAAACATTGTAATCGCCCTCAATACTGTTAAAATTTAAATTAAATTAATATTTCTTGATTAAACTGGGATTCACTCACCAGTATTTCCCACTGACAAATGTTTTTAAAACGCGTTTCAGGTAACACAATGTGAAAGCCAATTAGAAGCCAGCTGGACAACACTGAAGGCTTGAAAAGTGGCTATAAAAGTTACCTAAATAAAGACGGCGTTTTAATTCAAATAAAATGGAATTTATCCCTATAAATCAGCTTGTAATAAAAACTTGGGTTTCATCCCAATGTGTTTATTTATATATAAATGGTGGTTTTACTCTGATAAACATTTCCTAACTACGGTCCTGATGAAAATTCCGCTGCCAAAATTAGACAATACACGATACCACCGAAACTGGTTCACGACCGCCCGTTCCCGGGACAGATAAGGGATCGGGGGTTGCGATAAGGAAGCTACTAAGAAGAAGGATAAGATGAAAGCTTCTATGACTGCGATGAAGAAGGAGGTTGAGGGTTTCTCTAAGAAGGAGGACCGATCTGGAATGTTTGAAATGCACTAAATGAAGTGTCATTTATAGAGGAGAAGATCGCCCAAAGAGGAAACCTTGGACTAATGAATCCTGCTTGCAGTGGATGACTTACCCTTTTAGGGGTTGAAGCGTTTGTACATGCGGATAAAAGACTACACTCTGTGCACACGTTCTGCTTTTTGCGGGTGGGAGAGTTGTTCAAGGAATCAGTGAAGTGACTGATTACTGTACACATGCTGCCTTAGCTCAGTTCCCGGTCTTTAAACCTTTGAACCTTTTAACTCTTCAAGCTATCATGTATTTTCAGTCATTTTATTAAGGTTTAAGCTACCCCCGTCATCACAACCTAATATCAATAATCCAACAAGATGCGTACATGCCAATATTTTTTTTAACTATGGTTGTATGTTTAAGTTTATTTTCACCTACACGTCCTATGCTCATATAATAAAGGGTTATTGGATTTTATCACCCTTAACTATTGGCCATTGGCCGCTGCCACCCTCAACTATCACTTTGACTCCCGTCACCCCCAACTTAACACTTAGTGTGTTCTGTCACAAGATCACTAACTTTTGATCCTGTTATTATTCTTTTGGGGGTGTTCTAAGATCCCTAAAACCTTCCCATGATCCCTATGACACCCAAAAAGTGTAGTAACAGGTTCAAAAGTTAGGGATCGGTTAACGACGTGGTGACAGAACACACTAAATGTTAAGTTGGGGGTGACGGGCGTCAAAGTAATACTTGGGGGTGGCAGCGGCCAATAGACAATAGTTGAGGGTGATTAAATCTAATAACCCTTTATTTAATCTGTGTAATACACATGGTTTTTAAAGATATAATTTTTTTTATTATTTGATATATAAAATTACATTTATTTAACCCGTACAATTTACGTGGTTTATAAAGATATTTTTTTATTATTTAGTAAATAAAATTACATTTATTAAACACGTGTAATACACGAGTACACGGGATTCTAACCTAGTATATATTATATACACACATAGCACGTAGGTCATATAGCCAGAAGTGTGTAAGTTGGCTCATCGGTGAGTTCTCACTATTCTTGAAACTACGTCCATTCATCCAAGTGCCCACCAAATTACTCGAAATTAGTACCACACACGTATTATATATGATACAGTTTTTTTTAGAGTAAATTACGTTTTTGGCCCCTGTGGTTATATCAGTTTTACTATATTGGCCCAAAATAAGAATTTTTAACAGATCTGCCCCCATGGTCCCTATAACTAACCGTTTTGGCCCCTAAATCTAACCAAACCCAACTCAGGTTAATTTCTTAGTCACATGAGTAGCACATGATGTCTAAATTGGTCATTTTACCTCCCCCTAAAATATCTTTATAAATAAAACCTTAAATCCTTTTCACTTCATCTTCTTCATTAAATCATCTTCTTCTTCTAGCTTTTCAGCATCTTCGTTAATTCCACCTTTTTCTTGGTGTTTGTGTACAAGATCAGGTTAACATCTTAAAAAGTCATGATTTTTGATAGTGATGATGACAATAAAGAAAATGAACAATGTGGGTCTTTCTTGATTTTGACCAGAGAAAAAGCCACTTTGAAGGTTGATTTTGTACGAGTCAATGCGAGATACTCATGGGTTATTGTTCTTTTTATGTGATTCATCTTCCACAAAGTTAGATTTTGGGGATTTTTATGTTATTTTGCTGTAAAAGATTAGTTTTTTAAAGGGTATTTTTTAGTACACACCAAGTGTTTGTGAAATTGCCTGTACCAGCATCATTCAACTGGTGGGCAGGTTTTAGATCTGGAAACTGCTGCTGTGAAAGATGGCATTTTGGGTGGTGTGTGTGTGTGTGGGGGGGGGGGGGGTTAGATCTTCAAACCACTTTCAAACCAGAACTTCAAACCCAGATCTTCAAACCCACTATCAATAGTCCGATCAACAACTGCAAAAACTTATATCTTATTACTGTAATTAGAATCCACAGATTTCATACACATACATACATATATATACATAC
Organism: Helianthus tuberosus; assembly: GCA_030545235.1. Taxonomy (NCBI): domain Eukaryota; kingdom Viridiplantae; phylum Streptophyta; class Magnoliopsida; order Asterales; family Asteraceae; genus Helianthus; species Helianthus tuberosus. The sequence continues at coordinate 86,588,316 of CM060360.1, forward strand.
ATATCGAAATCGATTATCCATAAACAACATGAAGATACTTATCTTTGATCCATCAAAAGCTCTTTCCAAACGACCCTTTAAGTTTCCCTTCAACAGAGTACGCTTTATATCCAGCAACCCTCTTCTTCCTCTGAAACTCAGGATCACTAAACCTCCACGATTTCGAAGCAGATCCATTTGTGGACTTCACTTTCTTCAATTTGAAATCATTGGCGATAACAATATCCATATTGGGTTGGTGGGGTTTGTAGGAAGAAGCATAGTTAACACTGTAAGATCTGAAATCGGTGATTTTGGGGTAATTGTATGTATCTAACTGCATGTCTCTATCGGTGTAATTGTATGATTCTGATCGTTAGTTCGCCATCGATGGATGGATAGTTTGGAATTGGAATTGGGAATTTGAAGGTCTTTAATGGAGGCTGGCCTGGGGATGATTTGTTCAAGAAAGATGATGATGATTTGTTCAATATGAATTTTGAAATAATCAAGTGGCTTCGAAAATAAGCAGATGATGATGATTTGTTCAAGAAAGAAATGTAGATGATGATGATTTGTTAAAGATTTGGGTTTTATTTATAAAGTCATAAAAGGGAAGGAGAAATTACCATAATACCCATCATGTGCAACCCATGTGACCAATAAAGTAACCTGAGTTAGGGGTTGGTTAGATTTAGGGGTCAAAACGGTTAGATATAGGGACCATGGGGGTAAATCTGTTAAAAAATCTTATTTTGGGCCAATATAGTAAAACTGATATAACCACATGGGCCAAAAACGTAATTTACTCTTTTTTTTAAATAAAAGATAAATGAACTGTATAATATCCTATAACTTATTACTCGTAATAATTAAAAATAACTCGAAATATGAAGAATTATTTCTTTTAATTTAACAGAATAATGAATTTATTCTATTTACTTGAAGTGAAATAAATTATAAACGCATATGGATCCATCGAATCCAACATAGCTCAATGAAAATATATAAGCAAATTTATTATAGGGTTATTAGATTTAATCACCCTCAACTATTGTCTATTGGCCGCTGCCACCCCCAAGTATTACTTTGACGCCCGTCACCCCCAACTTAACATTTAGTGTGTTCTGTCACCACGTCGTTAACCGATCCCTAACTTTTGAACCTGTTACTACATTTTTTGGGTGTCATAGGGATCATGAGAAGGTTTTAGGGATCTTAGAACACCCCCAAAATAATAATAGCAGGATCAAAAGTTAGTGATCTGGTGACAGAACACACTAAGTGTTTAGTTGGGGGTGACGGGAGTCAAAGTGATAGTTGAGGGTGGCAGCGGCCAATGACCAATAGTTAAGGGTGATAAAATCCAATAACCTTTAAAAATATATTAAATTAACAATTTAGATTTGAGAATAATATTTTATTAAAGCATGATAAGATTTAATATTAATTTATTATTTATTTAGTTAATATAAGATAAGTATAGATTTAAAGATACCTTCAATGAATGACACGTGTCCAAAAATTGGTTTATTTTATTATAGCAGACTAGCGGTAAGACCCGTGTGCAAACACTGATGGCTTTTAGAAAACCATGCATAACACATATAAATGATGAATATGGTTATATTTATAGACTTATAAATAGATAAGTCAGTCGGTAAATACTTAAAGTTTAGAGTATAAAAAATACAAAAATATACAGTTTATTAATCTTTTGTGAACGAAATAACATTTGCATTCAAGCATGTTCCTTCTCAAAAAAACAATGTTTTAACTCAACAGTCATTTCAATCCCCTTCAACCTCCACAAAACACTATTTTAACCCAACAGTGGTTTTAAACCACCGTTTTAACCCAACAGCGGTTTCAACCACTGTTTTCTCCACAAAACTCTGTTTTAACCCGACAGTAGTTTCAAACATCTGTTTTCATCAATCTGTTGACCAAAGTCAATAGATGTATCAACCATTGTTTTATTTTCAAACATCTGTTCACAACAACAAAGCTTTCATCATGTAAACATTTATTTAATTAATTTAAATAAGAAACATGGTTAATTATTTTAACACAACTAATTATATAAAATATGAAAGTGTCAAACAGAGGTAACTATATAATAAACAAAGTTCGAAACACCAAACAACATTCAGTAAAATACAGCATAATAATTTCTAATCAATGGGCGAAACAGTAGTATCGATATATAAAGCTCCTTTCGGACCATTGTAGTTGTCAACATGTTGGAGGTATTTCAAAACTTCATTGATTAGATCAACTTCAACCATATCCCCCAAAGGCTTGTTATCAACCACTTGTCGTTTACAATTATATTTGTCCTTCGGCGCCTATCTACATAATCAACTACACGAGGATTATTGAAAGCAAACACCTTGATCCAGCCTTTTTCTTCATATCTGAGCAAATCAGCAGTTAGCTCAGCAGACTTTCCAACAACAATCAGATGCAGCCTCTTTGCGATGGTCAAAAAATGCCCTTGGCAAGGAGTGACTACGATACTCTCGGGAAAACGAAGCATTCTGAAAGTCTCAGAAAGAACATCGAAAGTAAATATGTTCCTCTCACCTGGTGGATACCAATAATTTGAAACCATGAAATATATGGTTTTACCAGAATAAATTCCGGGAGACCATGAATAACTGCTTGAACCATAATTATTTACGCTCAAGAAATTTATTGTTCTCCATGACTCACGACGTCGTAAGTAAACACGAGCAGTAGCCACATTACGATAACATCTGATGTGAAGCACTTTCAGATCATTGGATTCATCAAAATACATTCCACATGTACCAGAGTTTCGATCATGACTATTATTTAAGTAGTCGTCTGACAAAAACTTATAGCGCCTGGTTGTTAGATTCCAAAGGATCAGCTCACAGCAAATCCGTTCATTGCAAACTAACAACAACCCATTAAATGACGATAGAATACGTAAGAAGGTAGGGTGGACATTGTTAGGAAAACTTATGGTTTTGCTTGTACCTACATCCAAATTACCAGCTACTATGTTGTCAACGACAATTGACGTGTCTTTAAAGGAGAGTAGTATCTTTTGTAGTGAATCTCCATTTCGGAGAGAATGCATCATCTCAAATGCATGACTTGATAGTTCCCTATGAAAATTTTTGGAAAGACATTTCAAACGACCAATAGTTTCTGCAGGGAGCCTTGTGAAAATTTCGTCAACGATCATTTGAAACCCAATGTTTTCCATTTTGCGGTGAACAAATGTGCGTTTGAAAGCCAAAGAGATTGTAATGATATTGATAAACAAAAAACTTTGAAGATGATTGAAAGTAGATGGATGAAAGCGGTAATGATGAAAGCAGTTTCCCAATGTATTTTATATATCCAATGAAGGTGGTTATGATTAAATAGATCATCAGACTAACTTACTGTTAAAGAATATGATGCGACGATGGTTAGGCTTTTAATGCAAAACATTTCAAAAATAAGTTTTTATGGGAAAACAATAAAATTAAATATCAAGAAATCTAAAGGGAAAATTTTAAACTTTAAAAAAAAAAAAAAAAAAAAAAAAAAAAACAGGTTATCATAATTACAATTAACCTCTTCATTTACCATAAGACGCATTTTAAACACTATAAATGATTATTTACCATTATCCGCATTTCAAAACTTCAACAATTGTCTTTTAAAATTTTCACATTTCTTGACTTATGAAACATCAGTTCAGGCACAATTCAACATCCACATAATCTAAATCAAAGTCAAACACAATGAGAAGAATGCTTTCATCATCATGCTTTTATAAAGATTGCAATTACATCTAATAGCCTAACAAACTCCTTACATCTACTATTAGCCTAAGCACTATTACATTGAAATCTCTGTTGAGCAGGATCTATTGATTATCATATGTTCTTCTTTAAGATCTATTGACCCATAGCAAACCTTTGCTTCTTCAAACTTTCTTCAGACTATGTCTTCATCAGCAGAGGATCACTTGAAATAGATGTTCTCTTTGAGTAGAGTTTACCTCGACAGACATTTAGAGGAGCAGATGTTGTGTATTTGTAATTGAGAGAAATTCTTAAAAACTGTTGACTTACCAAATAATAAAAAATAATAAAATTTCAAACCTCTGGCATAAAAAAATAATAAAAAAATCTCTTCATTTAAATACTAACAATACTCTACATAGTAAACACATGCTTCTACAATTCCAGCAGACACAGATGTTGCGAACCTCTGTTAGGCAACAACAGATGTTGCCAACATTACTCTTCATTTAAAGACCAACAATACTTTACATAGTAAACACATGCTTCTACAACTTCAGTAGACACGGATGTTGGGTACCTCTGTTAGGCAATAACAGATGTTAGCAATAGTAGCAAGTCAAACAACCGTTAGATTAGCAGAGGATCATTACTAAACAGGTGTTCTCTTTGGGCAGACTTTACCTTTGACAGAGATTTAAAGTAACAGATGTTGAGTATTTGCAATTGAGAGGAGGAAATTCTTCAAAAAACTATTGACTTACCAAATAATAAAAAAACAATAAAATTTCAAACCTCTGGCATAATAAAAACAATAAAAGAAATTGTGACAACTCGGATTTTCAAGGCTCTTTTGTGCATATCGCTTCAATTTGTGATCCATTATACGTTGTGATTATGCATTCGTGATGAGAATTTTAATGAAAGTGTTTTTTTATATTTTGGTTGTGTGCATACTAGTCAATCGCACACTACGTTTAGGACCGCACACTCTTTCACCTTTGTGGGTTTGGGATCGGCCCAAACACTCACCACTTGATGGTCATCGAACACGGCCCAAACGCAGCCCCAATGTTGGGCCCGGTCCGCATTGCATGCACATACACCCACAAGAGCTTTGTGTAATTCTCATAACTTACCAACACACACAAAATACACAAAACCTAGTCCTCCCTCTCTCCCTCTCGAACCGGCAACAGATCATCAAGCCCTCCTCCCTCTCGATTCCAACATCTTGTGCACATAATTCATTGGTTAGTATATTCCTAATTGTTTTGATTGTTATTGTTCATCTTGAGTAGTTATGATTTGATCCATGCTGATGGTATGGTTAAGTGATTATGCATGTTATAGTGAAGTTTTAATAAACCTGATGTAGTAATAATATCCATCGAAGTAATCTACCAATGTTCTTGAATGTTAACTATTGCTCCTCGATACACTAGGGTTGTATCGAACGAATGGTTCGGTTGTTATTGTTTGATGTTTCTTGCATGACTTTCATCTTGTGATATAGAGTATCGAACACATCAAAACTTCCGTGAATTAAAATGATTAAACCTGAATTGTTCATGCGAAGATTTAAGTTTTTGTATAACGTCCATAGATTAGTTGGAGAGTTTAGATCACACAATTGAACCTTGAATAGGATTACCATATTAATTGGCATTGTTAAATCGTTGAATCCAAGGGGGTTAGATAGGTAATGAGAGAAAGGAAAGTAACTGATTGATCGAATAATAAGGGGGAATGTAACTGATAATTGTTTGCATGAATCGCACACCATTCCTCTAGTAGCACATCTCACTTGGGCCGCTCACACTCATACAAGGGCCTGATATTAAATCGGATCGCACAAGTGATTCTGGATCGCACAAGTGAGTTTGGGCCAGGGACAAATGGGCCACATGCAACTGGACTCGCACAAATTAAGACATGGTCGCACAAGTCAAGGCCTACTCGCACACCTTGTTGGGCCTTTGACTGTTTGGGCCACATACACTTATAACGGGCTGATAATTGGACTTCACACTGAACCGCACAATTACTCCTAGATCGCACACTTTCGCTTCGGGTTTTGGATTGAAGGGAATCATGCAAGTTTGGACATTTGATTTGAAACATGAAACTGTGATATATACTAGTTTGTGTACTGAATGCCTTATGTGTGTAGATGATGTGTGTGAAATATGAAATGTGATGTGTCATGGTTTATGCGTATGTAATTAGTCTTACCGAGCAAATAGGCCTTGATTTACTAAGTGTGAACAAGTAATTAGTCTTACCGAGCAAACCAAGGTGAGTTCACTATCCTCTTTACAAGCATGCGTCCGGTGGGGACAATCAAACATGCAAACAAACAAACAGATTTTCATAAACCCATATCCTTGTAGGGGATATGAGACGGTTTTCAGTAAATGTTGATGTTGGATAATACACTCACTTTCTATCACTTAAGTCTCATCATACTACCGAACTAATTGCTTGTAGGGCAACGGGGTTATTAGTTGATAGCGCTATTAGGTTTGGCACCCTCACGACGTACCTGGATAGGACGGGCGTGAACTAATAACTTTATAATCATGACCAATGTTTGATAGAGTATTGGAGAAGGGAAAAAAGGAGCCGTCTGTGGTACCGAGTTATTATCAACATAACGTAAATCAATACTTGGTAACAAACGGATAAACAAACTGTGAACTCGCCAACTTTTTGCTAATACACTTTTCTGCATGCTTGCAGGCCCTTAGGTACTCTAGCATGGAACTTGCTGTCTGGGAAGCTGAAGTGGTCATGGGTCATAGCAACTAGAATGCTCCTTTGAAGTTTTATTGTTTAAAACATCATCGTTAAACTTATTGGATAAACTATTATGCTTCCGCTGAACATGTATGGTTTTCTAACTAATGGTTGAATTATACTATTTGGTTCATGGAAAGCTATGACATCTGTGTATTTTAATCCTTGTACTGTTCCAAACAACTTTGTATTTAATAAAATATGGTTTTTTAATTTCAATATTTGTTTAATTATTTGTGACATTAGTACGTTTTCAATCATTGTTCAATTCCGAACTCTCAAACCTGTCCTGGAAGTGAAATCATAAACCGTTACGTAAACATAATCAGTTTAACGCGATGTACACTTAGGAACTGTGACATAAGCCAAACATACCCTAAATACCCTTTACATAACTTAGAAATAAGTTTCAAAGGATTTGGTTTGGCAAAAACATGTTTGTTCGAACTTAAGAACTAATTGCGACAAAACTGCGAAACGAACGTTGGTGACCGCCCGGATAATATTTAAATCCTAAAAATATTCTATTATGATTAAAATTTTATTTTTAATCATGTTCGTGTTGAAAAATAAATTGAAACGCTTAAAAACGTTATTTTTCAAAGTTTAAGCGCGTACCGCGTGTTACTGCGCAACACAGTGCTTATACTGCAAAACGCAGACAACGCAGCCAGTCTCGGCAACTGATATTTATTTCTATAATAATTTGGAGAGTTTATTTTTATAGAATAATAAAAATAATTTAGAACGCCATAAACCAGGATTTAAACGCTAGATAAAATACCCGGTATCCAGTTAAATACATGCTTTTAACCAATATGTGTTATATATATATATATATATATATATATATATGAAGATGCATGTGTATGTGAGTGAGGGTGGAGGTGGCGGCCTCCTCTTGCCACTTCTCTTTCTATTTTGGACAAGTGTTGATGCATGCCATTTTCATATATCTTCCATATCTTTATATATATCTCCATAATCTTTCAAAGATCACAACACCACACCACACTTCACTCAAATCTTTATTCCTGTCTCTCTTTCTCCCAAACCGTACACCCCCCTTCTCTCTTCCATCTTCAACGTTGAAACTTTGTTCTTCAAGATTAAATCCCATTCCTAGCTAGTTTCAAGTTGGTGTGAAGATCCAAAGGAGTTTCCAAGGTGTTTTCAAGTTATTTCAAGCTTCATATCATCAAAATCTCATCAAAAACTCACTTGAATCTTGAAGGTATAAAGTTTTTGTTTAAATCATACACTTGATTATTGGTTGTTCTTGATGATTGGAAGTTTCTCTTGAATCTTGGAATTTTTCACAAACTTGAAATCTAAAAAGAAATGGGTCTTAATACAAAAAAAATGGTAGTATATATATGTGTGTCTATAACCATACATATATATGTGTGTATATGAGTTTTGAATTTGAGTTGATTTTTGATAAATACTTGTTTAGGGTGTTTGCTTGCATGAACAAGATTATGTGAAAATATGTTAGAGATATAAAGGAGTGATTGAATCATTAGTTATAATTTGAAATAATGTTGGTATTTTGATATGTAAATGGCCAAAAATTTATTAGACATATTTGGGAATTTTTAAGTTGTTGCTTGTTCTTGAATGATAGTTAAAATGCAAGTGTTTGATGATTTGTGCATGATATGATGAATGTTCAATTAAATCAGAAAATAAACTTGAATAAATCACATGTTTGATGCATTTAAATTCATATGAAATGAAATGATGATGATATGATAGTGTGCTTTAGACACTTGTACATAAGAATGCATGTTGATTTAAAGCTCAAGAAATGATAAAAAAAATGATTGTTTGACAAATGTTTTAGAACAGATTATAAACACTAAAAATAACATTATTTGGTATATTATAATGGCATGAAACTTTGTCATAGGTTTGATAGCTTTGCATGTTGTACATACAGCTTGGAAAGTGGTAAAATATGTGAAATTTGCATGATTTATGTGCTTTATGTGAGACATGCACTATCATGAGTATAACCACTATTTTATTAAGTAAATAACATGGGTTATGTTAAAATATCAAGTCGTTACGATTTGGGATGGTTAGGGTAACGTTTGATGCAAAACTATGAGGTAAAACGGTTAAAAATCGGCTTTTCGGAGGATTTTTATAAAACTGTTTTAGATCAGTAAGTAAACTGATATTTTTGATATAAAAATAAGTATTTTAACTTAAATTAATTTTACTTGGTGTTTGGTTAGTCATACGTGACTTCCGGCGCCCAAAAATGTTACCGAATCGCTAAAATACGTGTTTTTCAACATACACTATAATGAGTTGTTCATGGGTAAATTTTTATGTGTTACAATGTGTTATGTGTTTTATAATATGTGTATGATGACATGTTTATAGTTGACATGATTATTTGTATTATGATGTTTATTTTATGTCACAATAAGTATATATATTACGATGCGCAAATCGTAGATATATTGCTTATAACATGATGAGGGTCACCAATAAAATCGTTCAAGTCGCAAAGTTTTTAAAATATATATGAACTCATATATATACAAATACACCAACATAATAAAAAATAATAACTTTTCGAGAAAATCTCAAAGTTATGTGAAAATTCTAAGTATCGGAGAAACTTATGTATTTTTGTGAGATTTGATTATTAAATCGTTCTTATTTAATTTAGGACGAATAAACAATTTGAGGAATTGTGTTAACACATAAAAACGCACCCAAAGGTGAGTACATAGTTCCCTTATTTTACGTTTTCAAATGTTTTGGGGTGAAGCATATGTGCATAACTTTACTTTTCGTTTTCATGACATGATACATGTTTTATTACATATAATACATTATTTCAAACACATTTTTATGGTATATTGACTTAGTATACCTAACATTTGGTTTCAAAGACATTTTATTGGCATATTGACTTAGTATGCCTATTACATGATTTTACAAAGACATTTTCATGACATGCTTACATTGAAAAAGACATTTGGTATGTTTAACAGAGTAGTACATTCATTAACATTGATCACGCCGCTAGGTAGTATGTAATAGCGCTATAGGACTTGACAAATCCCGTTCCCGCTTTCTAGGTATTTCAGAAGGGGAATGACAGAATCCGAATACATTTTTTTTGATAAACCTTGATCCTGATAAGGGTTTATCCGACAGTCTCAAGGCTTGAGTGTATGCGATAGACAAACCACATAAATGTTCATATCGATAAAAGCAATGGTTTTCAAAACATAAATTTTGTTTTAAACTTTGGTTTATTCAAAGACTTTGTTTTGTACATGACATTTGATTACGTAAGACATTTGTTTATACACGACATTATGCATTTGGCTTGAGTAAACACTATTTATTCGCCATACAAGACATGGTTTATACTGGACATTTGACATTGGACATTGACATTGACATTTAAACAAGACTTTATTTCATGGTTATTAATAAGTGATTTAAGTAACAAGACGTGTGTAATATGATAAAAGCATGGTGGATACGCCGCTCATACTTCCTATATATAAGCGCTTTTATTGTATTGCATATCGTGGCGTTATCTAAACCACTTCAACAAAGACAAGACATGACATATTTTATACATATTATTTTCATTTGGTTATTTACTTAGCCATACATCATTCTTTTATATCATTTGATTTTCATATGATTTTATAAAAGAAAATATTTTATAAGGTTCATGACTATTTTTCATTAAACATTTCTTTTAACATTCAAAGTCATGAATCTTCAACACTAATCCTATGTTACTCACATGAATTTTTATGCTGACGTATTTACTTTCACATATGTTTCAGGAGCGAATGTTTGATGTGAGCAAGCTACACTTAGGGTGACTTGGGCCTTAGCAATCTAAAATCAAGAAAGTTATAGTCCTTTTATGTTATGTGTTTTGTTTGAACTAAGACAATGTAATAATTTAAGCTTGTAAAACTTAACTTTATTTATCATGTGTTTTGAAACCATAATTCTGCCACACGACTCCCCAACGTTTCCGCCGCGGTTTGTTGTTTTACGTGGTCGGGGTGTGACAGAAGAGTTGGTATCAGAGCTCATGGTTATAGGGAATTAGGTTAGTTGTAAAATTTTGACCTAGACTATAACCTTTCTAGGACCCTAACACAAGTTACCTTGTGTTTAGATCTTAAAACAATACTATCACCTATCCTTAGGTGATTACCAAAACAAGTACACAAATCTCAATTCCATTTGAAAATCAATCATCTATCCTTAGATGATTTATTTTTAGGCTTCATGCCTTTAAAGTTTTCAAACCTCATCAAAGTTTGGGTCTTAATAATGTGAACACGTGTAATCTGGAAGGGTGGGTGCATGTACCCTGAGTTTTCTGTCTAAGGCTAGAGTGTTCGTACAAATCCACATAATCGGACCAGTCACTCTTACCTGGGAACTCTTGGGGAGAGTGTCCACTTATAGGCTAAAGCATGTTTTCATTATGCATTATGTAGTTACTTTGATTAGTCACTGTGTTGTTTGTTTGTTTTAAGTAACGAACAAACGACCGCCTTCCTTTGTTTTGTCGATATTTTCAATACTACTTTTGATTGACTTATGTTAATCTCACACATTTCCTTGTGTTCCTTTTCTTTTAGATGCCTCCTTGACGTGATCATACTCAAGATGCCGCAATGGCAGCCTTGACCACTCAGCAAATTGCTGCTATACTCCCTAACCTAGTTACCCAGTTAAACCAAGCAAACAACAACAACAACGCACCTGCTCCGTGCAACTTTAAGACTTTCAATTCGGCTAAACCGCTTCAGTTTTCTGGGTCAGAAGGAGCAACTGGGCTCCTATAGTGGTTCGAGAGTCTCGAGAGTACATTTCGTCACATTCAATGCCTGAATGAGTGAAAGGTTGAGTTTGCGTCAAGTGTGTTTCAGAAAAGGGCGCTTACTTGGTGGAATGGTGTGATGAGGGACAGAGGTGCCGACGTGGCAATGGCTCAAACATGGGAAGAGCTTCGCGCACTTATTATGAAGGAGTTTTGTCCTCATCTTGAACTGAGGGCACTGGAAAACGAATTCCACGATCTCAAGCAAGATAGTGGAGAGCACCGTGCCTACACAGACCGATACGAAGAACTGAGCCTGCTGTGTCCCACCATGGTCACGCCTTTGGACAAGGCGATTGAAAAGTACATAGATGGTCTTCCTGATCCTGTTCAGGGTATTGTCACCGGCAACAACCCTACCATGGTGAGACAAGCCATTGAGCTAGCTGCAACCTTGACTCAGTCTCAAGTCAAGAAGGGTAAACTCCACCGCAAGGTTGACAAGAAACTATCTGACAAGACAGAGAAGAAGAAGGGAAAGAAAGCTGAAACCTCGAAGAAATCTAGGAAGCGTAAGGCTTCCCAAAACTTTGCGGTTACTGCACAACCCAACCAGAACACTCAGAACTAGCCAGCACCACCACCTGCCAAGAAACAGTATGTTGGTACTGCACCTCTTTGTAACAAGTGCAATTGTCATCATCAACCACATCTTCAGTGTCGTCTTTGCAACAACTGTGGAAGATTTGGCCATTTAGCTAACACATGTCGCCCTCCTCCTGCTCCGAATCAAGTGGTTCAAAACCCTGCCCAACAGCCAGCTAATCCTGCACGACCTCCTTTTCCTCCTGGGTCTTGCTACAATTGTGGAGATCTGACTCACTACAGGAACAAGTGACCGAAGTTGGCTAATGCGAACCCAGCTCGTGGACGAGTCTACAACAACAAAGCCAATGAAGTGCGTGCTGACAATGAGGTGGTCAACGGTACGTTCTATGTTAACAACCAACTTGCTTCTATTCTTTTTGATTCGGGTGCCGACAAGAGTTTTGTATCCCTAGCTTTTGAACCTTTGCTTGCAAAGCCTAGAACAAAACTAGGAAAACCCTTGACATTAGATTTAGCCAGTGGTGAATCCCTTGTACTTGATTCTGTCATTCGAAATTTCTAGTTAAACCTCAACGATCATCTCTTTCCCATTGACTTCACGCCAATGCAACTTGGGAGTTTCGACGTTATAGTAGGGATAGATTGGTTGACCAAATACCTTGCAGAAGTGGTTTATTTTGAAAAGATTGTTCGTGTACCTCTTTCGTCTGGTGAAGTCTTAGAAGTTCGTGGAGAAAAACCCGCTAGTAGCCTCAAACTAATGTCTAGCACCCAAGCTCATAGATATCTACGAAAGAATTATGTGGCTTTCTTGGCACGTGTCGTAGAGGAGAAAGACAAGGGTAAAACTGTTCAAGACATCCCTGTCGTTCGGGATTATCCTGAGGTTTTTCCTGAAGATTTACCTGGTTTACCCCCAGAGCGTCAAATCGGGTTCTGTGTTGACCTTGTACCTGGTGCTAACCCGATTGCTAAATCTCCATACCGTCTTGCACCGTCTGAGATGCAAGAGTTGTCGAAGCAGTTGCAGGAGTTATCAGACAAAGGATTTATTCGTCCGAGCTTTTCCCCTTGGGACGCACCTGTCCTATTTGTAAAGAAGAAGGATGGATCATTCCGAATGTGTATCGATTACCGTGAGCTTAACAAACTCACCATCAAAAATCAATATCCCCTACCTCGCATTGATGATCTCTTTGATCAGCTTCAGGGTGCTACCTGCTTTTTGAAGATTGATCTACATTTTGGGTATCATCAGCTTCGCGTATCCGAAGAAGATATTCCCAAGACTGCCTTTCGCACACGATACGGCCACTATGAGTTTACTGTTATGCCTTTCGGTTTAACGAATGCTCTTGCCGTCTTCATGGACCTAATGAATAGGGTTTGTAAGCCTTATTTAGATAAGTTCATCATCGTCTTCATTGATGACATTTTGATCTATTCCAAGACACGAGCTGACCATGAACAACATCTCCGTCTAACAACGGAACTCCTAAAGAAGGAACAACTTTTCGCTAAATTCTCCAAGTGTGAATTTTGGCTTAGGGAAGTTCAATTTTTTGGACATATTGTTAACGAACAAGGTATACATGTTGATCCCACCAAAATCAGTGCAATTAAAGATTGGAATACACCAACTACTCCTACCGAGGTTCGTTCATTTCTAGGTCTCGCGGGTTATTACCGCCGCTTTATTGCAAACTTCTCCAAGATTGCGGTTCCTCTCACTGCCTTAACTCAAAAGAATAAACCTTTTGAGTGGGTCCCAAGTATAGACAATCTTCACACCTTGCTTATGGATGAAGCTCATAAGTCTCGTTATTCTATTCATCCTGGTGTAGACAAAATGTATAAGGATCTTCGAACCCAATTTTGGTGGTCGGGAATGAAGAAAGACATTGCCTTATACGTATCAAAATGCCTTACTTATCTGAAGGTTAAGGCAGAACATCAACATCCCTCTGGATTATTGGAACAACCATAGATACCAGTTTGGAAATGGGAAAACATTTCCATGGATCTCATTACCAAACTACCGCGCACTACCAGTTTGGACATTGACATTTAAACAAGACATTATTTCATGGTTATTAATAAGTGATTTAAGTAACAAGACGTGTGTAATATGATAAAAGCATGGTGGATACACCGCTCGTACTTCCTATATATAAGCGTTTTTATTGTATTGCATATCGTGGCGTTATCTAAACCACTTCAACAAAGACAAGACATGACATATTTTATACATTTTATTTTCATTTGGTTATTTACTTAGCCATACATCATTCTTTTATATCATTTGATTTTCATATGATTTTATAAAAGAAAATATTTTATAAGGTTCATGACTATTTTTATTTAAACATTTCTTTTAACATTCAAAGTCATGAATCTTCAACACTAAACCTATGTTACTCACAGGCATTTTTATGCTGACGTATTTACTTTCACATATGTTTCAGGAGCGAATGTTTGATGTGAGGAAGCTACACTTAGGGCGACTTGGGCCTTAGCAATCTAAAATCAAGAAAGTTATCGTCCTTTTATGTTATGTGTTTTGTTTGAACTAAGACAATGTAATTATTTAAGCTTGTAAAACTTAACTTTATTTATCATGTGTTTTGAAACAATAATTCTGCCACATGACTCCCCAACGTTTCTGCCGCGGTTTGTTGTTTTACGCGATCGGGGTGTGACAAAAGCTCAATTTTATTTATGGTTCAATGTGATCGGTGGCTAGATCCTGGTACGTCACACGGCTCGCGAGGGTTTCCGCTTGTGGCATTTTTGGGGGTGTGACAGTTTGGTATCAGAGCCACTGGTTATAGTGAACTAGGTTTTAAAACATTTTCATAAAACCAGACTACAACCAAACAGTATCAAAAACGACCCTGACACTCAACTCCAGATTGCAAGGTTCGTCCCTAGCTTACTTTATGAATTACTTACCTAGTATACACACACCCACGACTTGCATGAAACTGCCTACTAGACACTATGATGTGATTACATGTGCTGCTTGTTTAAGTAATGCTTGATAGTGTGACACTACCCTTTGACTTTTTTGATTCCTAGTTTTGTGATGCCTTTCGTTTTGTTATTCGAATGTGGGGTGTAGGATCGTTGTCGGACCCGAAAAAGTCAATAAGAGGTGTTCTTCTCACAATGAAAGGCGGAAACAGACATTATGATTTGAATTCAGCAAGATATCACTTTTAACTGTCTTGTATATTTATTCTAATACAATTACAATTCTGAAGACACTTCGACAGAGCTTCGCCGTCGGAAACAAGAAGATTATAAATGATATCGCTTGAAAGCTATTTATAGACACCTGATTTCTCTTGAACATGCTTCAAGCGAAATACCATACAAGCGAAATCACATCAATTACACTAAAGCGAAATCACATGCTCAACTGGAATCAGTCATTTAACTTGATTTCTCGATCTTCGTGCCATGATCAATGCAAGACTCGATACAAGACGAAGTCAGTAGACGTATGCACTAACAGACTCCCCCTTGGATGTTGACGAGTCTTAAGTGTCGAGTCTTCAACGTCTTCAGTCTTTATCAGTCTGATCGCTCTCTAAAGTATCTAACTATAAGCATCCTCAATCTTCTTTCTCTTTCTTCTAGAAACGTAACCTGGCTCTGTGCTCTTTCTACAGGTCTCTTGATTCCTTAAGTTCATCAGCATCAGCAGTTTCAGAATCGTTACCTGACTCACATCTTGCTCTGGATTGAAACCTGACTAACCTGCACATTCTTTACCCAGAAATAAATTTCACAAATTTAACAATTTACAATTTTATCTATCCAGACTCTCCCTCAAATTAAAACATAATGATTTATCAATGATAATATCTGATGACCACTTGTAACCAATTGTTCAAAAATCTTTTTCATTTAAAATTTTTTTTACCTTGTTGGTACATCCGTCTGTCGTCTACGTCTTCAGTCGTGTCTCAGTTCGTTGCGAAGATATTCAGCATGATGTCATTATTTGCAAAGATGACATCATCAATATGAAGTAATCAATGACATCATCACAAGACAAGACCCTTCCGTTTGAAACCAAAGTTTGAGAGAGGGTTCCGTTTGAAACCAAAGTTTGAAAGAGGGTTCCGTTTGAAGTGAAAGTTTGAATGACCCTTCCGTTTGAACTGGTCGTTTGAACTATTATGTTTACTTTCAAACGGAAGGGGCCATCTCTATAAATAGGAGTCAAACGGATTCATTTGTAACGATTGAGAAATATTATACCGAAGTGCTGCCGGTATTTCCTCGTACTGTAAACGTTTGTTATTGAATGATAAAGAGGATTAAAGTGATTTTCTAGCTGTTTACCCATTCGTTTCTTAGTTTCCGCCTCTGAAACGAATTAGAGCTTCTCCAACCGACTCATTTAGGTCGAGATCGATCCTACAATTGGTATCAGAGCTCAGGACGAGGAGCTCTTGCCATATTCAGCTTGAAAATCTCATTTTCTACACTTTCTTTCTTAAAATAGATACTTTTTACGGATAAAATCGGCTCAAATCTTCACACTATGATCGGAATTGACAATTAACTAATCCTTGAAAGTTTGAAATCAAAATTCGACCTAGAACTGATCAAAATCATGTGTTCCGTTTGAAATTGTTCGCGAGTTGATGATGTCATAGATCTGTCGTTTGAAAATATTGTCCATCGTTTGAAAATTCTGTCCCATCGTTTGAAAACCTGCTGTCAATCGTTTGAGTTTGAATTCATCGTTTGAAACCAGATCTATCGTTTGAATCTATCGTTTGAAATACAGTCCATCATTTGAAATCTGTCGTTTGAAATCACATCAGACAGTTTGAAATCTGTCGTTTGAAATCACATCAGATTGTTTGAAAACTTGACTGTTTGGGATAAGATTCTATTGTTTGAATTGTTGACTGACCGTTTGAAAATAATGGGTTAACTGTTTGAAAGTGGTTCAGTTGTTCATGGTTTACGATTGAAAAGTGTATCAGTCACGTGAATTTCTTGTGCAGAATCTCGACATAGTATCAGTTTATGTGATTTAATATTGTAACAATCAGATGTCGGCCACATTAATATAAAGGTCCAATAATATTGAGTTGAAAAAAGAGATTGTCAGTTTTTGCATATGGGTTGTCGATTTGCAAGTGTGTTGGACAGTTTGCATGTGATTATAATCAATTTAGTGTGTCAATCGGTCACATGTGAGTGCATAATTCAAGAGTTTACATGTGATATTAATCTCTTTTGAACAGTTGTCAGGTCTTGAAAATTGAAAAAATTAGATCTCATATGTTGTTGCCAGCTTGAGTGTGTCAGTGTCACATGAATGCTTGGTTCGAGAATAAAGATTGTTTTGATATTAAGAGTTGTCAGCCGGATTTGTGTCAGCTCATGTGAACAATAGTCAACGGTCAAAGTTTTTAAAGATTTCAGCTCACTATATTTGAGTCCCAATGAGATTTGTGTGGTGATCAAAATTGTAGATTCATAAAAAAAAAATAGCAAGTGATCTGATTAAAGTTTGGTCGGCTTAGTGGGTGTTTGTTATAAGCCCATCATACATCTTCGGCTCACTAAAGTCAAGGTTGGGAAGATTATTAATTGAGGTGTAAGCCCAAGTCAAAGCTCACGGCCCAATCATGTGTCTTGGATGAAAGTGTGCGGCCCAATCATATAGTTTGAATTCTTAAAATTGCTGGCCACATTTAAAAGTTGACATTGTCGTTTGGGTATTTCTTTAAATTGAACATTAATTGTTGTCGGCATATATGTGAAACCAACTCCCACGGATTCATCAATTAAAGGTGCAAGTATCATGGTATGATCATTCAAAGGTCCAGTCCACTTGAACTTTGAACCAGGTCGTTTGGAATTATACTCAGTCATTGTGGGTCAGGTTGTTTGATTTTGATCTGGGTCATAGCAGTCCGCACAGTGTGTCAACCTTCATTCCACACAAAATATTCATCAGTTCGACTCCAAGTTGCAAAATTCTGATTCAGCTCCAAATTACTTTGTGATTCCGCTTCAAACAGAGATCTTGCTTGAAAGTATATTCTTGTGATTTCACTTGAAAGAGATGACTTTTGCTAATGCTTACGATTTAAAATGTGCCGAAAGGTGCAGAAAAGTAATGGAAGCTGCTGAAGCAAGACGAAGAAAGCTTGAAGAAGATGAAGAAGAGGAAGAGAGATTAAAAGCTGAAGCTAAAGCTGAGAAAAAGAGAAGAGCTGAATTTTTACAATCAAATCGAACAGTCAAAGAGGTTCCTGAATTTGAAGTCAAAGTTGATGCAGAACCTGTCAAAGTTCCTGAAAAGTGCATGAATTGTGATTCTTTAATCAAGCAAAACAATGAGTTGTTACACAACATAAACAGATTGAAAGAATCATATGATACAATGAACAGAGAAATCAACAAGTATACTGATTCAAACGGTGAACAAGTTGTGGCAATGAATACGCTGAAGATAGCATACCTGAGACAGCTGGATGAGGTCAACTTTCACATAAAGAAATGTGCTGATCTGGAGTTGAAGTTGGCAACACAAAAGATAGAAACTGAAAGAGTCAACAAGTTATTAGAAAGTTACTCATGTTCTACTTTTGTTGTTGATAGGATTTATCCAATCGTGGAAGAATTAAAGACGTTTGAAGAAGTGAATACGTCCGAAGAAAAGAAATCTGTGACAAAAGATGAAGATAAAGTGAAGATTTCTGGTAAGAAACCAAGTGTGGTCTACACTAGATGTCCGCCCCCGGTCGAAAATGGATTTTTACCTCAAAATCCAAATTCCGAAAGAGTCGAAAAGGCAATAAACTTACAATGGGAGTCTGGGCCGTCGGATAACTTGCCAGAAAATATTGATGTCACGTACACGTCGTCCGACACTGATCATGAGTCAAAGTTGATAAAAAGTGTGGTCGATCAGGTGTTAGATAAAGATGATTGTGAGGAGTCAAAACCGGAGTCCAAATTCAAGTCAAAGTCTGAGTCCGATGCATCAAAGTCAACAGTCAAAAAGGACAAACGGGTTTACGATAAAGAGTTTTTGATATCAAAATCTAATTTGAATGATGAATCATTCAAAGTGGCATATACTTTGAAAGATTCTGACAAATTATATTCTGATGAGATTTTTCCAATAAGAGGTGTTAAAACTGAAATGATTAAAAAGGTTTTCAAACTAACAGAAATCAATATTTCTGAAATAAAAGATGAAAATCTTCATGTAAAACCTAATCCTTACACCTCAAGAGTTCAACAACGTTTAAACAAGAAAATGGGTTACAATTGTGGTTATAGTTTCCAAAAGAAACCAAACCATAATCGTAATTTCAAAAAGAAAGGTCTTGGTTTTGTACCACCGAAAAACTATAAAAATGAAAAATTTTCTAAACCAAAAACTGTGTTTGTTTCAGGAAATTTTTTAAATGATGAGAAAGAGCAAGCATTCAGAAAGCAGACAAATCAGGAATTCCTTGCCAAGAAGCAAGAAGAGTTGAAGAAAAATGCTGTGCCAAAGAAGATTGAAACCAGAACCTGTTTTCAGTGCAAGATCACTGGTCATGTTGCTAGGAATTGTCCGAAAATATTCAAACCAAAACAGGAAGTATCTGGTAAATTGAAAGAGAAAGTTGTGGAGAAAACTGAACTTACAACCAAACCATTTACTGGCTTTGAAAATTCGACCTTTGAGATTGGTGAATGTTCAAAGAATGTGGTAAAAAGAAAAGAAAATGTAATAAATCAAAAATGGGTTGTGAAGGGTTCAGGTAATAATTCTGGTGATGAATCTGATTCCACAAAATCAGAGGAGCCACGTGTTGAGATATCAGTTCCAACTATGAACGATGAAAATTTTCCACCATTGTGTGCTGAAAATTTTATGAAGAAAGTTGGAAAAGTTGAAATATCAAATCAATTTTATTCTGATAAGAAGAAATTTGATGTTGATAAGGCTTTCAACGGAACTGTGAAACATATTTTTGGCAAAATGGTCAATGGTAAAGCCAAAGGTGTTAAAGAATTTTATGCTGCTAAAAGAGGAGTTCACAGGTTCGTTGAAAGAAAAGATGAAAAAGAAGTTGTTACACCCAAGGAAGGTCAGGCTTGGGTGGATATATTTTTCAAAGAATAAAAACCTGACTTGCCGGAGATCCCAAGTTGGTAATCGTGGATCATGAATCGGCATCATTCTTTATCATGTTTGTATAAAATGTTTGAGAAGTTTTTTTTTTGCAGGACTTGCCGGAACTCCCAGGTTTGTAAGCGAGGAGTAGGAATCGGCACCTTGAGAATTCAATCAACAGATGATGATTGGTTGAAAATGCTTGATTAGATTGATTTTACAAGTGGTAAATCAGGGACATTAAGTTGTATCTGATTTTCTACAAGTGGTTGAAAAACAACGTGATGATTTGATCCCCAATTTTACAAGTGATAAAATCAACAAAACTTATTTTCCGGAAAAACCGTTTGATTAAAACAAACTTAAGTGTTTTGAAATCATAATGGGAAAATAGTTTGTTGTGAGGGGGAGTTCTGATTGTTTATGCCAAGTGGATGGCGAATTGAGGCAATTCGATATTAGTTGTCATGTTTGTGTACAGTTTGTTTTCAAATTTTCTAAAATGTGTTTGCATTTTAGGGGGAGTAAGAATTTTAGAAAATCCAAAAACATTTGAAAAATTGAAAAAGCCAAAAACATGATAAAATCAAAAATGAGTTTTTGTTGCATAAAAGAGGAAATGATAGTACATCAGTGGACGATCACAACATGCTAAAGAATTGGAAAATAAAAATGTGATAAACGGTCTCACTGATGATGTGCCAGTAGGTTTTTGCACATTTAGTAGATTGTGACGAGATATAAACCTAAATTTCAAACTTGCTTGTTCTGTGGGTTAACACAAACTTGGATATATAGGTAACCCCTGAAATCTTGTTTGAAAGGTCCCTTATTCTGAGATACTAGGTCTTTATGCTCAGTGATATCTGGGGTATTATCCCGGGACTTCTGCTGAAAGAAATTTCTGACCTAGTCCCCGGATAATGCTTTCTGCAAATGCTTGAAACATAGCATCGCCCTCAGCAAGCTGATGAAACAATAAAATTGATAGTCGCTGCTGTTGTAATGCAAAAGATCCTCTAAAGGGGACTCACCAAAAGTCGAAGCCGTCATCTCTCTGCGTATCGAAAGATCGACCTGAGCTCTCAAGGCCCTCGTACTATAATTTATTCCCCTGACAGATATCATCTGTGGTATACTCACCTGTAAGACTGAATATTGGGATCTGGATACGGGAGTATATTCAAGTAGTGGGACACACGAATAAGTTCAAGAGCTTAAAACATTAATCTCGTATCTCGGATCAATTGAACTTTGTGTGAAAATTTAAGTGGACAAACATACTGACAATCTAAGTGAACTGTTTAGAACTTAAAATGAAATGAAGCTTAACGGTGTTGGTGATATGTCTCAGAAACTGATATGATCCTCTTGCACAAACTCACAAAAATATTGTTTGTAAATATTTCATTTAATGCTTTTCAGTACTTTCAAAAATCCAAAAAGATTTTAGTGTGTTTTAGCATAAATTTTGAATAATTCAAAAAGATTTTCGACAACTGGTGTTGAAGAGCTGATTTTCAAAATTCCGAGTGCTAAACATGATGAACAAATGGTTTGGGTGAAAGTGTTTGAAGATTGTTGAAATGGAATGAGAAAAGTTTTACAATAAAAATGTTATTCCTGCATGTGGTAAATTAGATTTGAAAATCTTATCCACAAATGGTTATCAGAAAATTTATTTTTGGGTAGAGTTTTTGCAGGTTAGAATGAAAAGTTGCTAGACAGAAAGCCAGACAACGATCCTAAAGCTGATGATGCTGATGATCTGAAGAAATGCCAGCATATCGCAAGGGGGAGTCTGAAGACCTGCAAGAAAAGTCTGAGAGTGAAGCTTAGAGACAGATTAAGATTGTAGATTGACAATTGAAGACTCAACACTGAAAACTCCGTCAACATCCGAGGGGGAGTTTGTTGGTACATCCGTCTGTCGTCTACGTCTTCAGTCGTGTCTCAGTTCGTTGCGAAGATATTCAGCATGATGTCATTATTTGCAAAGATGACATCATCAATATGAAGTAATCAATGACATCATCACAAGACAAGACCCTTCCGTTTGAAACCAAAGTTTGAGAGAGGGTTCCGTTTGAAACCAAAGTTTGAAAGAGGGTTCCGTTTGAAGTGAAAGTTTGAATGACCCTTCCGTTTGAACTGGTCGTTTGAACTATTATGTTTACTTTCAAACGGAAGGGGCCATCTCTATAAATAGGAGTCAAACGGATTCATTTGTAACGATTGAGAAATATTATACCGAAGTGCTGCCGGTATTTCCTCGTACTGTAAACGTTTGTTATTGAATGATAAAGAGGATTAAAGTGATTTTCTAGCTGTTTACCCATTCGTTTCTTAGTTTCCGCCTCTGAAACGAATTAGAGCTTCTCCAACCGACTCATTTAGGTCGAGATCGATCCTACATACCTTCACCACATGCTCATCATGTTTAGCACTTTGAATTTTGAAAATCAGCTCTCCAACATCAGTTGTCTAAAATCTTTTTGGATTTTTCAAAATTTATGCTAAAACACACTAAAATCTTTTTGGATTTTTGAATGAAATAAAATGTAGTAAAGAAATATTTACAGACAATATTTTTGTGAGTTTGTGTAAGAGGATCATATCAGTTTTTGACAAGTCACAAGTACCGTTGAGCTTAGTTACACATTAAGAATTAAACAATTCACTTAGATTGCCGATATAATGATCCACTTAAATTCTCACACAAATTTCAACTGATTCAGGATATGAATTAGGTGCATTAAGGACTTAAACTCATTCATGTGTCCCACCTCTTGAATATACTCCCGTATCCAGATCCCAATATTCAGTCTTACAGGTGAGTATACCACAGATAATATCTGTAAGTGGTTAAATTGCGAAACCGTGAGAGCTCAGGTCAGAACTTCCGTTTAGCAGGGAGATGACGGCTCGACTTTTGGTGTGTCCCCTTTAGAGGATCTTTTTTACAACAACAATGATTATCAATTTTATTGTTTCATCATTTTTGCTGTGGGCGGCGCTATATTTCAAGCAAGCAGAAAGTATTCTCCGGGGACTAGGCTATTGCTCCCACAAAATCAGAAGTCCCGGGATAATACCCCAGATATCACTGAGTATAAATTCCTAGTATCTCAGAAAGAGGGATATTTCAAACGAAATTTGAGGGGTTACCTATATATCCAAGTAGTGTTCCCCACAAAATAAGCAAGTTTGAATTTAATTTTATATCCCGAAAAAACTTACTAAATGTGTAAAAACCTATCGGCATATCATCAGTGAGACCGTTTAACGCTATTTAAACATTACATTTCTTTAGCATACTGTAACTGTCTACTGATGTACCATCATTTCCTCTTCTTTGACACCAAAACTCATTTTGTATTTTATCATGTTTTTGCCTTTTTCAAAATTTTCAAATGTTTTTGGATTTTCTGAAAAATTTTTACTCCCCCTAAAATGCAAATACATTTAAGAAAATTTGAAAAAACAAACTGTACAAGAAAATTGACAACCGATATCAAATCGCTTCAATTCGCCATTCACTTGGCATAAACAATCAGAACTCCCCCTTACAACAAACTATTTTCTCATTATGATTTCAAAACACTTAAGTTTGTTTTAATCAAAAAGATTTTTCCAGAAAATAAGTTTTGTTGATTTTTATAAAACCACTCGTAGGTTAGGGGTTCATCATATTGTTTTCCAAACAATCACTTGAAAGTATGGTCAAATCAAATTCAACTTAATGACCCTGATTTACCATTTGTAATTAAAACTTTCTTTAACCATTTATAGATCCATTCATCAACCACTTTGTAAAACGAAATCACTTTCATGAATTTCTCAAGAAAGATGCCGATACCTGCTCCTCGCTTACCTACCTGGGAGCTCCGGCAAGTCATACTTTTACATATGAAAAACTGACATCCAATTTTCACCAAACTTGGATGTTTGCTCCTTAACTTCACCTGGGTAGTACGATGCTTTCTTTGTTTCATAAAAGTCCTTTACCCCTTTGACTTTACCCTCGACCATTTTACCAAAAATCTTTTTAACATTCCCATTAAATGCTTTCTCTACATCAAATTCTTTCTTCTCATAATAGAACTGATTCGAGATATCAACTTTCCCTACCTTTGATTTAAAATTCTCAGCCCTTAATGGTGGAAAATTTGCATCATCTATTAGAGGCACTGAATTTTCCTCTTTATCCTCAAAATGTGGCTCTTCTGACTTTGTGGAATCAGATTCATAGCCAGATTTCTCACTAAACTTCTTAACAACCCACATTTGGTTGTCTTTAGCTTTCTTTTTGTAAAAATTTTTCTTTGAACACTCACCAACTTCATATGTTGAATTTTCAAAAATTTTAAATTTTTCAGTTGGTGGTTCATTTTTCTCAACAACTTTCTCCTTAAGTTTTTCAGAAACTCCCTGTTTTGTCTTTACATTCTGAGGACAGTTCCATGCAATGTGACCAGCTTCATTGCATCTGAAACAAGTTCTAGTCTCTTTTCTATGAAAAACTCCAGTTCCCATTCTCTCTTGCTTTTGGATAATGAATTCTCTGTTTGATTGTTTACAGAATGAGCTTTTTGATTCCTCTTCGCAGCTTATCCCTGAAATGAATATCA
Organism: Helianthus tuberosus; assembly: GCA_030545235.1. Taxonomy (NCBI): domain Eukaryota; kingdom Viridiplantae; phylum Streptophyta; class Magnoliopsida; order Asterales; family Asteraceae; genus Helianthus; species Helianthus tuberosus. Next base: position 86,613,078 of record CM060360.1, read on the forward strand.
TTTTTGATTTAAAATCTCGAACATATTTTTCATTTTTATAATTTTCAGGTGGAATAAATCCAAGTCCTTTCTTTTTGAAATTACCGTTATGATTTGGTTTCTTTTGAAAACCAGAACCAGAACTGTAACCTTTTTTCTTGGTTAAACGTTGTTGAATTCTTGAAGTGTACTTTTTAGGTTTTTCTTTAAGATTTACATCTTTTATTACAGAAATATTAATTTCTGTCAATTTGAAAACCTTTTTGATCATGTTTGGTTTAACACCTCTTATTGGAAATTCCTCATCAGAATATAATTTGTCAGAATCAATCAATGTATATGCCACTTTGATTGCTTCGTCATTCAAATTAGATTTTGATAACAGAAATTCTTTATTGTAAACCCGTTTAACCGACGGCTTTGAACTGTTGATCGACGAACTCGAGCTTTTGACAGACGAACTTGAACAACCAGACTCGGACTTTAACTTAGACTTTAAATCCGACTCCTCATCTGTATCCAACACCTGATTGACCACCTTTTTTATTAACTCGGACTCATGATCAGTGTCAGATGATGTAAAAACGACGTCAATGTTTTCTGGTAATTCATCGGTTATATCGGACTTTAACTTTATATTGACTGCCTTTTTGACTTGCTCCTCATTCGGTTTTCTAGGAGAATATCCTTCCCAAATTGGAGGCGGACACTTGTTATAGCTAACACTCTGTTTCTTACCAGTATCTTTCTTCTTTGGCTTCTCATCATCTTTAAATGCTTCAAAACCGGCAACAGTTGGATAAATTCGATCAATGAGATAATCAGAACTAGAATAACTCTGTAATAAATGTCTAATTCTCTCATTCTTTATCTTTTCATTTTCCAACTCCCGCTGCAACTTTGCACATTCTTCAATGTAATGATTAATCACCTTCTGCTTTGTCATCATCACAGTATTCATCATAGTCAACGCATCTTCTCTTTCTGAATTAGTCTTTTGTAGACCAATTACTGTTCTATTTAGCACATCGTATGACTCTTTCACGTAATTGAGATTGAACAACAATTGTTCTTTCATCTTTTCAAACTCAATCAATTTCTCATCTTTTTCTGCACATTGCTTGCAAGATTCTAAACATTTTAAACAAGGCTTGATAACTTCCACAATCTTTTCAACTTTGATGACTTTCTCAGACTCAATCACTGTTTCAGATTCAATCACCTTATCAGCTTTAACTTCTTCATTTTGAACAGTCTCTTCTTTTTTATCAAAACTTTCACTCATCATTTTCTTTTGCGGCACGTCTCTCCTTCAGCTACTCCAAACGATCTGCAAAATAAAATTGAAAACTTTCAGGAGATAGATGAGTTTTTGCAACATTAATATGTCTTTCTTCCTCATCATCACCACTGTCATCAGTTGGTGATTGATCAAAATCTATTGTCTTTTCTGAACTATCATCTAAAGAACCAGAATCAGATGAAGTTTGATAAAAAATAGTTGCTCTTTCTGAACTTTCATCGGATGAAATAGACTCTTCTTCTTGGCTCGAATCATTTCTTTCAAATATTTTCATCCATTTCGTAAACAAATCAGGCTTTTGAACTATTTCTGCAATCATGGCTATAACTTTTGAATCAGGTGGAATATATTTATCCCGGCTGAATCCTTCTGCCACTTTTTCATCATCTTGATCAATGATACCATAATAAGCTCTCTTATTTGCATCTTCGATCATTTTCCCATGAGCAGTTGGTGTTTCTTTTTGTTAATATGGTTGATGCGCAACTTGTTGATATATGGCTTTCCGATAGTAATCATCTTTTCCAAATGGAATCTTTGCTCCACTAGCCTCTTGATTTTTGCATTCTCTCTTGAAATGACCTTTCTCCCTGCATCAAAAACACGTAACTTTAGATTTATCAAAACCCAAAGTAGACACATGTGCATCCAGAAAATCATTTCTCCCTGTGATCATTTTAAACTTTTCTGCTCTTCTCAAAACACTAGCTAGACACCATTTGATGTCCATGAGCTCCATTTCTTCAGCGTCTATCTGATCGTAATCCTCTTTCGTTAGCATTGGATTTCCGATCCTCCCTGCAACCAAACCTGCATATGATTGTAGCACCGTTGCAAGTAATGCCATGTGATCTTTTGCAATTTCTTCAGAAAAACTTTGACCATCTGGAAGATTTAATGCAATGTTGCATTGTATCACACAACCATTTCCACTTTTTGAGCTTTGAGAATGAAAGCTTGATGTTGAACTCTTCGGATTAACACTTGGATATAAAGAAAATCCACTGCTACTGTTTGAACTTTGTTCAACATTTTCTGATGAGTTTCCAGCACTAAACGCAGTTTGAATTTTCGGACTCATTTCAACCTCTTGAACTTTGCCTTTGTAGTACATTTTCACATCTTGTTTACCACTCGGATTACTCATCCTCGCAATCTTTTGTTGTTCAAGATCTTGACCCTCAATCTTTTCAATGAACTGAGAAATTGTCAAACCATCATATACTCTGGTGTTTTTTAAGATCATCAAAAATGTACCCCATTCCTTTTGAGGTAAAGCATCAGCTAATTTGTCGACCCATTCCTCTCGTTCTTTGGTTATGCTTAGCAACGACATAGAACGCACTAAGTGGCAATATCTTTCAATCAATTTCTTTGTATCTTCCCCTGGCAGACTTGTGAATAGAACAAATTCTTTCTTAAGCAATGACTTTTTACTTTTTATCATCTTATCACTTCCCTCAAATTTGATTTTAAGAGCATCCCAAATTGATTTTGAAGTTTTGTCATGTTGAAGCAATACAAAGATGTCTTCTTTTATAGCTTGCTGAAGTAGGAGTTTTTTCCCAAAGTAGTGTTGGTGGAAAAAATATTTACCAAAATAGTGTTCATTGAAAAGTATTTACCAAAATGGTGTTTCTTGATTATTTTGTATATCTTTTCTTTTTAACCAACATATTAAACTTTTATAATATTTCTATTAAGTTAATGAAGTGTGTATTTTTTTATTCTTTAATAATTTATATTTTTTAACAAATCTAATGTAATTTTTTTATTTCTCTGATCAACTTTTTATACTTTTTAGTAATAACTCTTTTAAAAAAACATATTAGTTTTGTTTTTCTTTTCCTATAAAATTATTATTAATACTATGATTATTTTATTAATATTAAAATATAACTTACTAGTTACTAGGCACTGTAGTGCACCATGAGTTTCAAAAATAGTAAATCGAAATAGAAATGGGTATTGAGCTGCAATTTGTAAATAAAATTTTAGTTATAAATAGTAATAATCTCTTGATCATTTTTGTTATATTAATTCCCAGTAAATCATTAAATAGTAATAACGTAACTTATATTTAAAAATTAAAAAGTATATTGATTGATTGAAAAAATATCAATCATTAACGAATTAAAAAAATAGATACTTGATTAATTTAATAGAAATATTATAAAAGTTTAATATTTTAGTTAAAAAGAAAAGGCACAAACACTATTTTAGTAAATAGTTTTCAAAGGACACAATTTTGGTAAATATTTTTTCCACCTACACTAGTTTAGGAAAAATAATCATAGTATTAATAATAACTTGGATTAGTCTTGAACTACTGTTAAAGACGTTGACGAAAAAAGATCAATTCTTGTTTAAGAAAAAGGTGTAAAATAAGTATACAGAAATAGATAATGATTTAATTAATTTTATAGGAAAAGAAAAAGAAAACTAATATGTTTTTTCTTCAAAAAGAGTTATTAATAAAAAAAGTATAAAAAGTTTATCAGAGAAATAAAAGAAAAATATATTAGATTTGTTAACAAATATAAATTATTAAAGAATAAAAAAATATACACTTCACTAACTTAATAGAAATATTATAAAAGTTTAATATGTTGGTTAAAAAGAAAAGACACACAAAATAATTAAGAAACACCATTTTGGTAAATACTTTTCATTGAACACTATTTTGGTAAATATTTTTTCCACCAACACTAGTTTGGGAAAAAACTCGCTGAAGTAGACTAATCATCATCTTTTCAGCCCTGTACATGTCTCATTCTTTGTCATTGAATTCAGAGATTTCTTTCTCAACTTGCAGATCAGTACGTGGTAGAACATACTTCCTCAATATACACTCCCAAGATCTCAAATTATTAGCTTGAACCCAGTTTTCAAATCGATCTTTCCAACCGTAATATTCCTCAATACTCATTAGCTTCGAAGGTTTTTGTAAGGTTCCGGTCTCATTTTCCATGTTCATGTTTTGAGTAATGGCAGCTGGACTAGTTGGGGATGTAGCAAACGCGTTATAGAACTCTTCTTCCATGATTCGATAAACTTTTTCACAAAACAAGTACTTTCAAACGAAATTAAGTCTTCAAGCAGAATCACTCCAAGCGAAATTACCTGCACAGTAACTTCAAGCGAAATTAAGGTTTCAAGCGAAATATACTTCTCAAGCGAAATCAGTGTCTTTTAAGCGAAATCACTTATTTCGCTTGATATTATCACAATTTTCAAGAGAAATCAGATTGTTCGTTCGAGTGGAATAAGGATCTTAGTCCATTTTTATCTGATTTAGTCCGAATTTTGATCTGATATTCTCAAGGGTTTGTTAAAATAAGATTTCGCTTAAGCTGTGAAAAATTCAGGTCATTTTGACTGTTAAAAGATGTTCAAATCAGTAAAGAAAGTGTAGAAGTGAGAGAATGAAATGAAATCAAGCTGAAATTTGCAGAACTCCTCCTCCTGAGCTCTGATACCACTTGTAGGATCGTTGTCGGACCCGAAAAGAGTCAATCAGAGGTGTTCTTCTCACAATGAAAGGCGGAAACAAACATTATGATTTGAATTCGGCAAGATATCACTTTTAACTGTCTTGTATATTGATTCTAATACAATTACAATTCTGAAGACACTTCGACAGAGCTTCGCCGTCGGAAACAAGAAGATTACAAATGATATCACTTGAAAGCTATTTATAGACACCTGATTTCGCTTGAACATGCTTCAAGCGAAATACCATACAAGCGAAATCACATCAATTACACTCAAGCGGAATCAGTCATTTAACTTGATTTCTCGATCTTCGTGCCACGATCAATGCAAGACTCGATACAAGACGAAGTCAGCAGACGTATGCACTAACATGGGGAACCTTTTAGTACGAGTTAAGATGCACTGAGATAAGCATGCAAATTGCATTATTATTATGGGTGCACACATAATAATAATATGGGGTGCATGTGAATCCCAGTCAGGCTTAATAAGTGTGAAAGGGGTTCTGTCCCACTATACGTTATAATGATAGAGTTTCTCAAATCCATAGAAGTTATGGTGATGATTGACTTCTACTCAATTGTGATCCCTATCTTCTCCCCTCTTCTTGTATAGAATCAAGAACGGACGTGGCAGACATAACAGTGGACGTGGAGGTGGCCGTGGCGGTGGACGTGGCAACATTGTGATGACTCAAGCAAAGTTGACACATCTGATTAACACACGTGTGGCTGAGGCTTTGGTGGCTCAGCAAGCTGGTACGATACATACCAGACAAAGCATAATTCTTAGTCATTTTGCTCGATTCTCATTCATGCGCTCTTTCGTTTTGTTTTAGGTCAACATGCGAACCAAAATCAGAACAATCCACCTGTGTGTACGTTCATGGATTGCAAGCCCCAAACTTTCAGTGGAACTGAAGGTCCCGTGGGACTACTCCGTTGGTTCTAGAAAGCTGAATATGTCTTTACCATGTGTAACTATCCAGTTGGGGACAGGGTGAAATTTGCTTCAGGCACCCTGGAGGATGGTGCCTTGACTTGGTGGAATGCTCAGGTGTAGATGCTGGGCATTGAGATGGCTAACACGACTACTTGGGACGATTTCAAGGAGTTGATTCAGGAAGAGTACTGCTTTCGTGATGAACTACAAAAGTTGGAAAAAGAGTACTATAACTTGAAGATGGAGGGATCTGAGATCGAGGCTTATACGAAACGGTCTCACGAGCTGGCAAACATGTGCCCTAACCTATCCTGACCGCCTCACCGCAAAATCAAACTCAACATCAAAGGATTGGCACCACAAGTCAAGGGTTTAGTCACTACAACAAATCTTGACAACCTACCATGGATCATCAGACTGGCTCATAAGATCACTGATCAGGAGGTGGAGCGTGGCTCACTGCCACCATGTGTTATTGCCACTACGACTGCTTCTACTACTACCCCCACCACTGACAACAAGCGTAAATGGAATGACGCAGACAAGGCGACCAACTCGAATCAGTCGTAAAAGAAGCCTGACAACAAAAACAACCGCAGTTTTAGTTAGTCATCTTCGGTCAACCAGAATCAGAACAATAGTCAAACTTCAGGCTCTTATGCAGGGAAACAGCCGAAATGCAATAAGTGCGGTTTCCACCACTATGGCTCGTGTAACCGAACATGTCAAAGGTGTGCCAAGGTGGGTCACATGATGAAAGATTGTAGAGCTCCGTATCCCAAGTAGCAGTAGCAACAGCCCCAACAACAGCAACAGAGGTAGCAACCACAGCAGAATCGGGGAAACCAAAGGGGATGTTATCAATGTGGTAACGAAGGGCACTTCAAAAAGGATTGCCCACAACTGAATCAGAACGCCAATAACAATGGTGGGAATAATAATCGCCAAAACAACAACAACAATAACAACAACAACAACAACAACGCGGGGAACAACAACAATGGGAATAACAGTGAGAATGGCGCTCGTGGGAGAGTGTTTACTATTGGAGTAGTGATGCAAAGAATGATGGAAACGTCGTGACTGGTACGTTCTCTGTCAACGGTATTTTCACTTCTGTATTATTTGACTCTGGTGCCGACTAGAGTTATGTGTCTTTGGGGTTCAGTCGTCAGTTAGGGTTAATTCCAACACCTCTCCAAATCAAACACGTAGTGGAATTGGCTGATGGTAAAACAATTGAAGCCTCACATGTACACTTGGGGTGTAAACTCGATCTCTTAGGTCAAGTGTTCGACATTGACCATCTCTCTGTCACTATTTGTAGCTTTGATATAGTTGTTGGTATGGATTGGTTGTCAAAACACCGAGCCGATATACTTTGCAAGGAGAAAATCGTGCGTGTACCTCTCTCTAGTGGGGAACCGTTATCCGTTCAGGGTCATAAAGGTGGTGCAACTGTCAGCATCATTTCATCCATGAAAGCCCAGAAGTGGTTGCGAAACGGCTATCCTGCTATTCTCGCGCTTGTTACTGATACTCAGCCTGAAAAGAAGAGAATTGAGGATCTACCAGTTGTTCGTGAGTTTCCTGACGTTTTTCCCAAGGAACATCCAGGTTTACCTCCACTTCGCCACGTGGAGTTCCAAATTGATCTTACACCAGGAGCAGCTCCGATTGCTCGTGCACCATATCGTCTTGAACCTAGAGAGTTGCAAGAACTGTCTAACCAACTCCAAGAACTGTTGGATAGAGGCTTTATCCGACCCAGTTCTTCACCTTGGGGAGCCCTAGTTTTGTTTCTAAAGAAGAAAGACGAATCTTTTTGCATGTGTATTGACTACCGTGAACTCAACAAGGTGACAATCAAGAATCGTTATCCCTTACCTCGCATTGACGATCTGTTTGATCAGTTGCAAGGGTCAAGCTTCTATTCAAAGATTGATATAAGGCTGGGCTATCATCAGATGAGAGTCCGTGTTGGGATTGAACCCTACCAGAGGAACAGATAATGAAAGCCAAAACCGGTTCACAACAGTGGATTCACAAAAAGCAGCTGTTTACACTAAGTCTTTTCCCTTGAAAGTGATTATAACAACTGATGGACCTATATCCACTGCCCGGATACAACTACTGCTGCTCTTCAATACTACTGATGAAGCCCAGAAGACTGCTGAGAACTAAGCATTGCTGGTGCAATCCACTGATGACAAAGCACTGCCCAATCAAGGACTGATCAACCTTGAGGAAAGCACTAATGTAAAGAGAAAGCAGTAGTTTAGTATGTCATCTGTTTTATGTGTAGTCAGTGGTTAGGCTTAGCAGTGTTTGTATAAGAACAGTAGATACAGGTTGTTAGGCTGTTAAACGTCGCTTTCATGGTGACGTCAGCTGAGATGCCTCAGTGGTTTTGATTGTCTATAAATGGAACAGTACTCTGTACTGTTACATTTGATCGTTTTGAGTGAGTTCTTCTCCTCAATTCAATCCTTTCATCTTGTGCAACCAACCTTGGGGTATCAGGCTGAGGGGGAGATTATTTGTAAGCATGTTTGTAATCATTTGATTTACTTTGTAATCTTTCGACTGATGCAATTCAAGTGTTTATCAAATCTATTTCTCTTTATGATTGTGATTACAAAGTTTGTTATCCATTTCCGCTGCACTTTATATTGTTTTCATATTCATTGATTGTTCATTCTACACAAACAAACACTCTCATAAGAGCCTCCGATCCTAACAGTATGAGAGGATGATGTTCCCAAAATAGCGTTCAGAACGTGGTATGGCCATTACGAGTTTCTGGTCATGCCATTCGGGTTAACCAACGCACCAGCGGTATTCATGGATCTCATGAACCGCGTATGTAAACCATATCTTGACGATTTTATCATCATGTTTATTGATGACATTCTGATCTACTCTAAGAGCAAGGAGGACCATAAGCGACACTTGCGTCTTATCTTGGAGCTTCTGAGGAAGGAGCAGCTTTACGCGAAATTCTCTAAGTGCGACTTCTGGATTCGAGAAGTACACTTTCTTGGCCACATAGTTAACGAGCTGGGAATACATGTGGATCCCACTAAAATTGTTTCTATCAAGAATTGGGCAGCACCAAAGAATCCTTCTAAGGTACGACAATTCCTTGGTCTCGCTGGATACTATCGAAGGTTTATTGAGGGATTTTCAAAGATCGCTCAACCTCTCACCGCATTAACACAGAAGGGTGTTGCATATTCTTGGGGAACTAAACAGGAAGACGCCTTCCAACTTTTGAAAAAAAAACCCTATAGTGCACCAATCCTATCTTTACCTAAGTGTACCGAAGATTTTGTGGTGTACTGCGATGCTTCTATTCAGGGTCTCGGTTGTGTGCTGATGCAACGTGAGAAAGTGATAGCTTACGCCTCTTGACAGTTGAAGGTCCATGAAAATAATTACACAACTCACGACTTAGAGTTGGGGGTGATGGTGTTTGCGCTTAAAATCTGGAGGCATTACTTGTACGGTACTAAATGCACTATTTATACTGATCACAAGAGTCTTCAGCATATCTTTGACCAGAAAGAATTAAACATGCGACAGCGTCGCTGGGTGGAACTCTTAAACGACTATTACTGCGCAATCAAATACCATCCATGCAAGGCTAACGTTGTAGCTGACGCCCTTAGTCGCAAGGAGACGAAACCTAAACGTGTTCGAACTTTGCAGCTCACCGTCCACTCTAACCTACCCGATCGGATTCATTCTTAGAGAACTTGTGTGGACGAAGCACACAAGTCTCGCTACTCTGTTCACCCAGGTTCTGATAAGATGTATCAAGATCTAAAAGTCTTGTATTGGTGGCCGAAAATGAAAGCCGACATAGCGATGTATGTGAGCAAGTGCTTAACCTATGCAAAGGTCAAGACAGAGTACCAAAAGCCATCTGGTTTGCTTCAGCAACTAGAAATACCCATGTGGAAATGGGAACAAATCGCCATGGATTTTGTCACGGGGCTACCTAGAACTCAAAATGGGAACGATACCATTTGGGTGATTGTTGACCGTCTTACGAAATCAGCGCACTTCCTCGCAATCAAGGAAACTAACAAGTTTTCCCAGCTGACTAGTCTTTATCTGAAGGAGGTGGTTTCCAGGCACGGAGTTCCAACCTCCATTATCTCTGATCGTGATCCGTGTTTCATATATGATTTGTGGCAAGCGATGCACAACTCATTTGGCTCACTTCTTGACATGAGCACTGCCTATCACCCTCAAATGCATGGCCAGAGTGAGCAAACCATCCAGACCTTAGAAGACATGCTACGGGTGCGTGTTATCGATTTTGGCAAAGGTTGGGAAAGGCACTTACCCTTGGTAGAGTTTTCTTACAATAACAGTTACCACTCCAGTATCCAGGCAGCTCCGTTCAAGGCTTTATACGGACGAAAATGTAGATTTCCTATCTGTTGGGCTGAAGTGGGGGACAGCCAAATCACATGTCTAGAACTTGTGTTCGAAACCTCTGAGAAGATTGTACAGATCAGAAATCATATGGCGGCTGCGCGTGATCACCAGAAAAGCTACGATCATAAGCGTAGAAAACCCTTGGAGTTCGTTGTAGGTGACCGTGTTATGTTGAAAGTCTCACCCTGGAAGGGTGTAGTACGCTTTGGGAAGCGTGGAAAACTCAATCCACGTTACGTAGGGCCATTTAAGATTCTGGAGTGAATCGGTAAAGTGGCTTACAAACTTAAATTACCTGAGGAGTTGGGTAATGTTCACGACGTCTTTCATGTTTCAAACCTAAAGAAGTGTTTGTCTGATGAAACACTTGTTGTACCGTTGCAAGAACTGAAAGTTTATGACAAGTTAAAGTTTGTTGAGGAACCTATCGAAATCATGGACCGGGAAGTCAAGGTTCGTAAGCATAGTCGAATCCCGATTGTGAGAGTTCGTTGGAACTCAAAACGTGGACCAGAGTTCACGTGGGAACGCGAGGATCAGATGAAGCTCAAGTATCCTCAACTATTCAAAACCGCTGAGTCAAAGCCTAATGCAACTGGTGAATTTCGGGACGAAATCCTCTTTCAAGTTGGGGATGATGTGGCACCCGAGGGAAATCCACAGTCATCTTGATCTACTTATCTTGATATCACTTCACACTTCACTCCTCTGAGACCGCTTATCAAATTTCGGGATGAAATTTATTTCAAGTTGAGGATGATGTGACAACTTAGATTTTCAAGGCTCTTTTGTGCATATCGCTTCTATTTGTGATCCATTATACGTTGTGATTATGCATTCATGATGAGATTTTTAATGAAAGTGTTTGTTATATTTTGGTTGTGTACATACTAGTCAATCGCACACTACGTTTAGGACCTCACACTCATTCACCTTTGTGGTTTTGGGATCGGCACAAACACTCACCACTTGATGGTCATCGAACACGGCCCAAACACAGCCCCAATGTTGGGCCCGGTCCGTATTGCATGCACATACACCCACAAGAGCTTTGTGTATTTCTCATAACTTACCAACACACACACAAAATACACAAACCTTTGTCCTCTCTCTCTCCCTCTCAAACCGGCGACAGATCATCAAGCCCTCCACCCTTTCGATTCCAACATCTTGTGCACATAATTCATTGGTTAGTATATTCCTAATTGTTTTGATTGTTATTCTTCATCTTGAGTAGTTATGATTTGATCCATGCTGATGGTATGGTTAAGTGATTATGCATGTTATAGTGAAGTTTTAATAAGCCTGATGCAGTAATAATATCCATCGAAGGAAACTACCGATGTTCTTGAATGTTAACTAGTGCTCCTCGATACACTAGGTTTGTATGGAATGAATGGTTCGGTTGTTATTGTTTTATGTTGCTTGCATGACTTTCATCTGGTGATAAAGAGTATCGAACACATCAAAACTTCCGTGAATTAAAATGATTAAACCTGAATTTTTCATGCGAAGATTTAACTTTTTGTATAATGTCCATAGATTAGTTGGAGAGTTTAGATCACACAATTGAACCTTAAATATATTTACCATATTAATTGACATTGTTAAATCGTTGAATCCAAGGGGGTTAGATAGGTAATGAGAGAAAGGAAAATAACTGATTGATCGAATAATAAGGGGGAATGTAACTGATAATTGTTTGCATGAATCGCACACCATTCCTCTAGTCGCACATCTCACTTGGGCCGCTCACACTCATACACGGGCCTGATATTAACTCAGATCTCACAAGTGATTCTGGATCGCACAAGTGATTCTGGATCGCACAAGTGAGTTTAGGCCAGGGACAAATGGGCCACATGCATCTGGACTCACACAAATTAAGACTTGGTCGCACAAGTGAAGACCTAGTCGGACAAGTTGAGACCTGGTCGCACAAGTCAAGGCTTACTCGCACACCTTGTTGGGCCTTTGACTGTTTGGGCCACACACACTTATAACGGGCTGATAATTGGACTTCACACTGAACCGCACAACTACTCCTAGATAGCACACTTTCGCTTTGGGTTTTGGATTAAAGGGAATCATGCAAGTTTGGACATTTGATTTGAAACATGAAACTGTGATATATACTAGTTTGTGTACTGAATGCCTTATGTGTGTAGATGATGTGTGTGAAATATGAAATGTGATGCGTCATGGTTTATGCGTATGTGAAACTGATTGATTTCGATAACCATAATAGGCCTTGATTTACTACGTGTGAACAAGTAATTAGTCTTACCGAGCAAACCAAGGTGAGTTCACTATCCTCTTTACAAGCATGCATCCGGTAGGGACAATCAAACATGCAAACAAACAATCAGATTTTCATAAACCCATATCCTTGTAGGGGATATGAGATGGTTTTCAGTAAATGTTGATGTTGGATAATACACTCACTTTCTATCACTTAAGTCCCATCATACTACTGAACTAGTTGTTTGTCGGGCAACGGGGTTATTAGTTGATAGCGCTATTAGGTTTGGCACCCTCACGATGTACCGGGATAGGACGGGCGTGAACTAATAACTTTATAATCATGACAAATGTTTGATAGTGCATTGGAGAAGGGCAAAAAGAAGCCGTCTGTGGTATCGAGTTATTATCAACATAACGTAAATCAATACTTGGTAACAAACGGTTAAACAAATTGTGAACTCGCCAGCTTTTTGCTGATACACTTTTCTGCATGCTTGCAGGCCCTTAGGTACTCTAGCATGGAACTTGTTGTCTGGGAAGCTGGAGTGGTCATGGGTCGTAGCAACTGGAATGCTCCTTTGAAGTTTTATTGTTTTAAACATCATCGTTAAACTTATTGGATAAACTATTATGCTTCCACTAAACATGTATGGTTTTCTAACTAATGGTTGAATTATTGTCACATCTCGATATTTTCACGTATTACCGGTGGGCCCGGTGGGGAGTATCGTGACGTAGTTGATATCATCATAGTCAATTTATCACAGTTGAATGCACATCAGAAGTCTAAAAGTAATAATATTACAAACCGAATGAAAGTAACATATGTATTACAAACATAATGCAAAAGGATCCACAGGCGGATCAAAACAAAGGAATTATTGTTCAACATATTTTAAGGTGATAAAGCTTGCAAGACCTTTTATCTATTCACTCAGGAGTAGCCAGCCTATTTCGCATAGTACCTGCACTTAAACTTTTGGAAAATACGTCAGTTTACACTGGTAAATACAATTAACCGACTCTTTTGAAAATATTTAAGAAAATTGATTTAAATGCACAACGCACAAATAATCTTTTATAACTTGGGACAATTATAAAAATAATCTTGTATACAGTTTTATATGTTTGTCGTCCGTCAAGGCCAGTTAGAAGAGCCGTGTAACAACTGTGCTTGTAATCACTATGAACAGTTATGTTATCAATAAAACAATGTTATTTGATCACAGTGTTTGTTTTGTTATGTTTTACATTTTTCATGTTTTGACTTTTGTTCAATTTCAAACTCTACATCGCTTTCTGGAGAGTTATACGCAAACTAGTGCGTAAACGTACTCAGTTTAATGCGAGAAATACTCCGGAACATCAACATATACTCAACATACCTTAAATAACCTTTACATAACTTAGAAATAAGTTTTAAAGGCTTTGGTATGGCAAAAACAAGTTAATTCGCTTACAGGGACTAAAAATGACAAACTGCGAAAGTATGTCAATTTGAACTGTAACGAACATTCCGGAACCTAACCATAAGTTAAACACACCTTAAATATCCTTTATATAGCTTAGAAATAGGCTTTGAGGGGTTCGGTGTGCTAAAATAAACTTTTGGGTCATTCAGGGACTAAAAGTGTCAAAAAGTGCACAAGTTTGCATTTTCGCGCATAACATACGTTCTGAATACATCCGGACATCCAAAAATTTATGTAAGCACCAAAATATTTTATTTTAGTGTTTGGCATAAGAAAAATCCATTCGTCGCGCAATTTGGATCGTTTTTCGCGCTTATGCGCATTCCGTCGTAATTAACCGAACATCGCGATCGTACGACCAAACGAACGTTGGTGACCGACCGGATAATATTTAAATCCCACAAATATTCTGCTATGATTAAAATCTTATTTTAATCAGGTCCGTGTTGAAAAATAAATTAAAACGCCTAAAAACGTTATTTTTCAAAGTTTAAGCGCGTACCGTGTGTTTCTGCGCAACACAGTGCTTCTACTGCAAAACGCAGACAACGCAGCCAGTCCTGGCAACTGAAATTTATTTCAGTAATAACTTGGCGAGTTTATTTTTATAGAGTAATAAAAATAATTTAGAACGCCATAAACCGGGATTTAAACGCTAGATAAAATACCCGGTACCCAGTTAAATACCCGTCTTAGCCATATACTAGGAATATGCTTGGCATATGCTTGGAATATGCTAAGGTATATGCTTGGAATATGCTAAGGTATATGCTTGGAATATGCTAAGGTATATGCTAGGAATATGCTTGGAATATGCTAGGAATATTCTAGGAATATTCTAGGAATATTCTATATGGAAAAACTATAAATACCCACCATATGTTTCATTCATAATCACTAGAAATTTGATTTGAGAAACTCTAAGTTGAAACACTAGTTTCATACCTGAGATTTTCGAATCGAGTTTAGCATTCGGGGACCCTTCGTAAGTATTCTTTCGTTCTTTTCCTTATTTTTACTGCTTTTCGAGTCAGAAAGTCAAACTTTGTTTGACTTTCAGCGTTGACCAGTAATGGTCAATGCGAAGTTCGGTTGAACTTCGCAACGTGATTGTAATCACGATGGTCATAGTCCCTTGGGACTATGCCTACTGATTACCACGTTGTCTAGGGTCGTAGGGTAGGCGATCTAATAAATCGCCTATACCTTCGAACCCGACCCATTTGGTCGATCATTAGGATCCGACCAAATACATTAGGTGACCATAGTAGGTAGGGAATAACCTTCCGAGGTTATACCCTATGGTCACATCGTTTAAGTAGTTGTATGATAGGTAGTTTATATGCCTTAGGTAAATTACCAGAATACCCTTTTTCATGTATAATTGGTAATTAAGCATATGTAACCTAAACCTTTGTCACGTAGCTGATTATGTAACATGTTTAGGCATATAACACTTGTCATAGGACTAGTTAGGCGGTCCGAACGCGTTTCACGCGCACGACACGTTAAAGTAGCATAAGCTTCCTAAACGGGTCGTAATGGGTCGTAAACAATTATGTTAAGTTTCATTTAGCATGTAGGCTTTGTTAAACCAAATGACACGAGTCTCTACACTCGTTTGGTTTATGAAACCTCATTCTATCCAATCATCCGATTAAGGTCCGGTTATTAACATAGTTACCTATATTAGGTGCCGTTTGATTCCGAGATCTATAGCATTACTTGGTGGTTATCTTTAGACAACTGAGCAATCTCAAGTGAGTACATAGACCCCTCTTTTACTGTTTTCCAAACTGTTTTGGGGTGGAACACATGTGCCTACTTGTTACTTTCATGCTTTCCTGTTTTCACATCATATACCGGTTATGTTTGTTAGTACATTATAGTACATGATTTCATTTCATTTTATGCTAGGTGTGCCCATTGTGTGCATTACTTAGTACATCGTTTTACATGACATTTCATGCTAGGTGTGCCCATTGTGTGCATTACTTAGTACATCGTTTTACATGACATTTCACGCTATGTATGTTCATTTGATTACATACTTAGTGCATTGTTTTCACATGCTTACATTTTGGTATGACATTTGGTTTGTTTACATGGGACAATACATTCATTAACATTAGCTACGCCGTTCGTTAGTAGGTAGTGGTACCATAGGAATTGACAACTCCCGTTCCGGACATCCCAGGGAAAGGGGACAGAAAGGAATGACCGAATTCGATGTTATAAAGACAGATAGACCTTTAATTTGTTTAAAGGGTTTATCACCACAGTCACAAGGCTTGGATGTATGCATTTTCACAATACCGCATAAATGTTCATATTAAATAGTTGCATGCATTTACACAAAACATAACTTTGATTTAAACCAAGTTTTACTTCAATACTTTGTTTTTGTGCATATGGTTTAGTTGAGACATTTCACTTGCCATACATGACATTTTGACATAGACATTTTACACAAAGACATTTGACATGGATATTTGACATAGACATTTGACATGGATATTTGACATAGACATTTGACATGGATATTTGACATAGACATTTGACATGGATAATTGACATAGACATTTGACATGATTTACACTTGACATATTATTCAATACATTTGACAATTTGTTTAAACATAGACTTCTTACATTGGTTGGTTTTGTTTGATTAAGTGATTAAGTAACGATGCGTGTGTAATATGATACAAGCATGGTGGATACGCCGCTGGTACTTCCTATAGATAAGTGTTTGTATGGTATTACATGTCGTAACGTTATTTGAATCATTTCAATATTGAGACATAGAACATTTTATACAAATAACATACTTTTCACAAGACATTGATTTATAAACAACTTATCTTATACAAACACATTTTTACATGGTCATTTATTTAACCTGACATTTACTTATACATATCATCTGATCTTATTGTTATTCAAATGATTTACAAGACAAAGCAAATTACAAGGTTCATGACTAAACATTTTCTCAAATACAAGTCATGAATCCTATTTTCACAAACCTATGTATCTCACAGGCATTTTTATGCTGACGTACCTATTTTCACATGTGTTTTCAGGTGCTTTTCCATAGGATGTTGATCATGATACTAGGGCGGACCTGTGCCTTAGAGACTTTAAAATAAGATAGACTATGTTTAATTATGTTCTGAACTCTTTAATTTCCTGTTTAAAACAATGTAACACCTTTGTTTATAAATAAAAGACAACTTTGTATGCCATGGTTATGAAACAATTAATTCTGTCGCAACACGCCCCGATGTTTCCGCCGCGATTTGTTGTTTTACGCGGTCGGGGTGTGACAGAAGAGTTGGTATCAGAGCTAATGGTTATAGGGAATTAGGTTATTAGTAATGCTTTGACCTAGACTATAACTTTTCTAGGAACCTAACGCAAGTTATCTTGTGTTTAGATCTTAAAACATGTACATCACCTATCCTTAGGTGATTAACAAAACAAGGAACCAAAATTTTTCCGAAACGATTTTTGAAAAACAATCATCTGTTTTTGAATAAATTTTTACAAGGTTTTGAACCCTCAATTGTAAGGTTTTGAACCCTCTGTTATATGGTTTTGAACCCTTTTCAGTATTGGTTTTTGGCCTTGTGCCTTCAAATTTTCAAAATCCCGTCAAACGTTTTGGGTTTTAAATAATGTGAACATGTGCAAACTGGAAGGGTGAACGCCTGTATTCTGCGTTTTCTGTCTAGGCAAGCACTTCGTATACATCTCAACCAGACGCGAGACCAGTTGTGCTTACCTGGGAATTCTTGGAGTGAGTGTTCACTTATAGGCGAGCATGTCTTCGCTAATACATTATTTTTGACCCATTTACTTTGATTAGTCACTGTGTATCGTTTGTTTGCTTTGTGATACGAACGAATGACCACCATCTATGCTGTTACTGCCCAAGCTAACCAGGCAGCTCCCAATCAAACCGCACAGCCTCCAGCGAAGAAACCCTATACAGGGAATGCACCTTTGTGCAATAGATGCAACAGTCACCACCAGCCGCAACTTCCATGCCGTTTCTGTACTAACTGTGGGAAGTCAGGCCATCTTGCCAATGTTTGTCGGTCTGCTCAGAATCCCGCGGTTCAGAACCCGGCTCAACAAGCTGCTCCGCAACAGGGTCAAGCTGCACGACCACAATACCCACCAGGTGCTTGTTACAATTGTGGGGATCTGACCCACTATAGGAATCGGTGCCCAAGACTGGCGAACCAGAACCAGAACCAGAATCAGGCTCAGGCTCCGGCTCGAGGCCGAGTTTTTAACATGAATGCCCAAGAGGCACAGGCTGACGATAATGTGGTGAACGGTACGTTCTTTATTAATAATCAGCCTGCATCTGTTCTTTTCGATTCCGGTGCCGATAAGAGTTTCGTGTCTTTGTCCTTTGAACCAATGCTTCGAGTGTCTAGAATGAAACTAGGCAAATCTTTGACAGTAGAGGTTGCTAGTGGTGAACCCATTATTCTTAATTCTGTTCTTCGCAACTGCCAGTTGAATCTTAATGACCATCTTTTTCCTATCGACCTCACGCCTATGCAACTCGGAAGCTTCGACGTTATTGTGGGAATGGATTGGTTATCCAAGCATCACGCAGAGATAGTTTGTTCTAAGAAGATTGTTCGTGTGCCGCTTTCGTCAGGCGAGATTCTGCAGGTTCAAGGTGAGAAGCCTACCGGTGGTCTCAAACTCATGTCTTGTTTTAAAGCTCGGAAGTATCTGCAGAAGAACTATGTGGCTTTCTTAGCACATGTTACAGAAGATAAAGGCAAGGGTAAGTCTATTTCAGATATTCCTGTCGTTCGGGATTATTCTGAAGTGTTCCCTGAAGATTTACCTGGTCTACCTCCAGCACGCCAAGTCGAGTTCCGCATTGATCTCGTACCTGGTGCAAATCCCATTGCTAGAGCTCCATATCGTCTTGCACCATCCGAGATGCAAGAGTTGTCTAAACAGCTTCAGGAGCTCTCTGACAAAGGCTTTATCCGTCCCAGTTTTTCACCTTGGGGTGCTCCCGTTCTTTTTGTAAAGAAGAAGGATGGATCCTTTAGGATGTGTATCGATTATCGTGAGCTTAACAAACTTACCATCAAGAATCGATATCCCTTACCTCGCATAGACGACCTCTTTGATCAGTTACAGGGCGCTTCTTATTTTTCGAAGATTGATCTGCGTTCCGGGTATCATCAACTTCGGGTGCAAGAAGAAGACATTCCGAAGACAGCGTTCCGTACTCGTTATGGGCATTATGAATTCACAGTCATGCCATTTGGTTTGACTAATGCTCCTGCTGTTTTCATGGACTTAATGAATAGGGTCTGCAAACCTTATTTGGATCAGTTCGTCATTGTTTTTATTGACGACATCTTGATTTATTCTAAGACGCAAGCTGATCACGAGCAACATCTTCGTCTTACCCTTGAACTCCTAAAGAAAGAGCAACTTTTCGCCAAATTCTCCAAGTGCGAATTTTGGCTTAAAGAAGTTCAATTTTTGGGGCATGTTATCAACGAACGGGGTATTCATGTAGATCCCTCCAAGATCAGTGCGATTAAGGATTGGGATACACCTACTACTCCTACTGAAGTTCGTTCTTTTCTTGGTCTAGCGGGTTATTATCGCCGCTTCATTGAAAACTTCTCTAAGATTGCAGTTCCTCTAACTGCTCTAACTCAGAAGAAAATGCCATTTTATTGGGGAATCAAACAAGAGGAAGCTTTTCAACACTTGAAGCAGAAGCTTTGCGATGCGCCTGTTCTATCATTGCCTGAGGGTGATGATGATTTTGTTGTGTATTGTGATGCATCAAAATTGGGTCTTGGCTGTGTTCTTATGCAAAGGAACAAAGTCATAGCCTATGCATCGAGGCAGTTGAAGATACATGAGAAAAACTACACTACTCATGATCTTGAGTTGGGTGCAGTTGTCTTTGCTCTCAAGATCTGGAGACACTATTTGTACGGTACAAAATGTGTGGTTTTCACTGACCACAAAAGTCTTCAGCATATCTTCAACCAAAAAGAACTCAACATGAGACAACGACGTTGGGTTGAGCTTTTAAACGACTATGACTGCGAAATTCGCTACCATCCTGGTAAGGCGAATGTCATAGCTGATGCATTAAGTCGTAAGGAACGTACTAAGCTTCATTGTGTACGTGTTCAATTTGTTATTCAAGCTCGATCCGATATCCAAGCACGCATTTCTCAGGCTCAACAATCTTGTGTTTCACAAGGTTTAATGGATAAGGAATTTCCCTATCACATAACACCTGCTCTGGAACTGAAGGACAATGGATCATATTACTTCATGGACCGTTTGTGGGTCCCAAGCCAGGATGATCTTCGTACCTTACTTATGGATGAAGCCCATAAGTCCCGTTATTCTATTCATCCGGGCTCAGATAAAATGTATAAGGATCTTCGTATTCACTATTGGTGGCCTGGTATGAAGAAAGACATTGCCTTATACGTATCCAAATGCCTTACTTGTCTAAAGGTTAAGGCTGAACATCAGCGTCCTTCGGGATTATTGGAGCAACCAGAGATCCCAGTTTGGAAATGGGAAAACATTACTATGGATCTTGTTACCAAACTCCCGCGCACAAAGAAAGGTCATGATGCCATCTGGGTAGTCGTTGATCGTCTTACAAAGTCAGCACATTTCTTGCCAATCCGTGAGGATTTTCCTGCTGACAGACTTGCTCAAATCTATGTAGATGAAATTGTAGCTCGACATGGTGTTCCGTTGAACATCATTTCTGACAGAGATGCTCGTTTCACTTCTCATTTTTGGAGAACCATGCAATCTGCTATGGGGACCCAACTTAATCTGAGCACAGCTTATCATCCGCAAACGGATGGTCAATCTGAGAGAACAATCCAGACTCTGGAGGATATGCTTAGAGCTTGTGTGATCGATTTTGGTGGTAGCTGGGATTCACATCTTAAATTGATTGAATTCTCCTACAACAACAGTTATCACACTAGCATCAAAATGGCTCCTTTCGAAGCTCTCTATGGTCGAAAATGTCGTTCACCAGTCTGCTGGAATGAGATTGGCGAGGCCCAACTTACTGGACCTGCCCTCATTTTAGAGACAACTGACAAGGTCAAGAAAGTTCGTGATAACCTTCAGGCAGCTAGAAACCGTCAGAAGATTTACGCGGACCCAAAACGCAAAGCCTTGGAATTTCAAGTCGGTGATCGAGTATTACTTAAGGTCTCACCTTGGAAAGGTGTGATCAGATTTGGAAAGAAAGGAAAACTTGCACCTAGATACGTTGGACCATTCAAGATCGTCGAAAGAATCGGAAAGGTAGCCTACAGACTTGAGTTACCTCCTGAACTGGGAAATGTTCATCCAACTTTTCACGTGTCCAATCTCAAGAAGTGTACAGCTGATGAGAATTTCTCCATACCGCTTGATGAAATTCGTGTTGGCAAAACACTGAAATTTGTTGAGAAGCCAGTGGAAATCATGGAACGTGAAGTCAAGTGGCTTAAACGCAAGCGCATTCCTTTGGTCAAAGTTCACTGGGAAGCTAAACGTGGACCCGAGTTTACTTGGGAACGCGAAGATCAAATGAAAGTGAAATATCCGCATCTTTTTCCACGAGTTTCCTCTAAATAAATTTCGGGACGAAATTTCCACAAGTAGGGGAGACTGTAACAACTGTGCTTGTAATCACTATGAACAGTTATGTTATCAATAAAACAATGTTATTTGATCACAATGTTTGTTTTGTTATGTTTTACATTTTTCATGTTTTGACTTTTGTTCAATTTCAAACTCTACATCGCTTTCTGGAGAGTTATACGCAAACTAGTGCATAAACGTACTCAGTTTAATGCGAGAAATACTCCGGAACATCAACATATACTCAACATACCTTAAATAACCTTTACATAACTTAGAAATAAGTTTTAAAGGCTTTGGTATGGCAAAAACAAGTTAATTCGCTTACAGGGACTAAAAATGACAAACTGCGAAAGTATGTCAATTTGAACTGTAACGAACATTCCGGAACCTAACCATAAGTTAAACACACCTTAAATATCCTTTATATAGCTTAGAAATAGGCTTTGAGGGGTTCGGTGTGCTAAAATAAACTTTTGGGTCATTCAGGGACTAAAAGTGTCAAAAAGTGCACAAGTTTGCATTTTCGCGCATAACATACGTTCTGAATACATCCGGACATCCAAAAATTTATGTAAGCACCAAAAGATTTTATTTTAGTGTTTGGCATAAGAAAAATCCATTCGTCGCGCAATTTGGATCGTTTTTCGCGCTTATGCGCATTCCGTCGTAATTAACCGAACATCGCGATCGTACGACCAAACGAACGTTGGTGACCGACCGGATAATATTTAAATCCCACAAATATTCTGTTATGATTAAAATCTTATTTTAATCAGGTCCGTGTTGAAAAATAAATTAAAACGCCTAAAAACGTTATTTTTCAAAGTTTAAGCGCGTACCGTGTGTTTCTGCGCAACACAGTGCTTCTACTGCAAAACGCAGACAACGCAGCCAGTCCTGGCAACTGAAATTTATTTCAGTAATAACTTGGCGAGTTTATTTTTATAGAGTAATAAAAATAATTTAGAACGCCATAAACCGGGATTTAAACGCTAGATAAAATACCCGGTACCCAGTTAAATACCCGTCTTAGCCATATACTAGGAATATGCTTGGCATATGCTTGGAATATGCTAAGGTATATGCTTGGAATATGCTAAGGTATATGCTTGGAATATGCTAAGGTATATGCTAGGAATATGCTTGGAATATGCTAGGAATATTCTAGGAATATTCTAGGAATATTCTATATGGAAAAACTATAAATACCCACCATATGTTTCATTCATAATCACTAGAAATTTGATTTGAGAAACTCTAAGTTGAAACACTAGTTTCATACCTGAGATTTTCGAATCGAGTTTAGCATTCGGGGACCCTTCGTAAGTATTCTTTCGTTCTTTTCCTTATTTTTACTGCTTTTCGAGTCAGAAAGTCAAACTTTGTTTGACTTTCAGCGTTGACCAGTAATGGTCAATGCGAAGTTCGGTTGAACTTCGCAACGTGATTGTAATCACGATGGTCATAGTCCCTTGGGACTATGCCTACTGATTACCACGTTGTCTAGGGTCGTAGGGTAGGCGATCTAATAAATCGCCTATACCTTCGAACCCGACCCATTTGGTCGATCATTAGGATCCGACCAAATACATTAGGTGACCATAGTAGGTAGGGAATAACCTTCCGAGGTTATACCCTATGGTCACATCGTTTAAGTAGTTGTATGATAGGTAGTTTATATGCCTTAGGTAAATTACCAGAATACCCTTTTTCATGTATAATTGGTAATTAAGCATATGTAACCTAAACCTTTGTCACGTAGCTGATTATGTAACATGTTTAGGCATATAACACTTGTCATAGGACTAGTTAGGCGGTCCGAACGCGTTTCACGCGCACGACACGTTAAAGTAGCATAAGCTTCCTAAACGGGTCGTAATGGGTCGTAAACAATTATGTTAAGTTTCATTTAGCATGTAGGCTTTGTTAAACCAAATGACACGAGTCTCTACACTCGTTTGGTTTATGAAACCTCATTCTATCCAATCATCCGATTAAGGTCCGGTTATTAACATAGTTACCTATATTAGGTGCCGTTTGATTCCGAGATCTATAGCATTACTTGGTGGTTATCTTTAGACAACTGAGCAATCTCAAGTGAGTACATAGACCCCTCTTTTACTGTTTTCCAAACTGTTTTGGGGTGGAACACATGTGCCTACTTGTTACTTTCATGCTTTCCTGTTTTCACATCATATACCGGTTATGTTTGTTAGTACATTATAGTACATGATTTCATTTCATTTTATGCTAGGTGTGCCCATTGTGTGCATTACTTAGTACATCGTTTTACATGACATTTCATGCTAGGTGTGCCCATTGTGTGCATTACTTAGTACATCGTTTTACATGACATTTCACGCTATGTATGTTCATTTGATTACATACTTAGTGCATTGTTTTCACATGCTTACATTTTGGTATGACATTTGGTTTGTTTACATGGGACAATACATTCATTAACATTAGCTACGCCGTTCGTTAGTAGGTAGTGGTACCATAGGAATTGACAACTCCCGTTCCGGACATCCCAGGGAAAGGGGACAGAAAGGAATGACCGAATTCGATGTTATAAAGACAGATAGACCTTTAATTTGTTTAAAGGGTTTATCACCACAGTCACAAGGCTTGGATGTATGCATTTTCACAATACCGCATAAATGTTCATATTAAATAGTTGCATGCATTTACACAAAACATAACTTTGATTTAAACCAAGTTTTACTTCAATACTTTGTTTTTGTGCATATGGTTTAGTTGAGACATTTCACTTGCCATACATGACATTTTGACATAGACATTTTACACAAAGACATTTGACATGGATATTTGACATAGACATTTGACATGGATATTTGACATGGATATTTGACATAGACATTTGACATGGATAATTGACATAGACATTTGACATGATTTACACTTGACATATTATTCAATACATTTGACAATTTGTTTAAACATAGACTTCTTACATTGGTTGGTTTTGTTTGATTAAGTGATTAAGTAACGATGCGTGTGTAATATGATACAAGCATGGTGGATACGCCGCTGGTACTTCCTATATATAAGTGTTTGTATGGTATTACATGTCGTAACGTTATTTGAATCATTTCAATATTGAGACATAGAACATTTTATACAAATAACATACTTTTCACAAGACATTGATTTATAAACAACTTATCTTATACAAACACATTTTTACATGGTCATTTATTTAACCTGACATTTACTTATACATATCATCTGATCTTATTGTTATTCAAATGATTTACAAGACAAAGCAAATTACAAGGTTCATGACTAAACATTTTCTCAAATACAAGTCATGAATCCTATTTTCACAAACCTATGTATCTCACAGGCATTTTTATGCTGACGTACCTATTTTCACATGTGTTTTCAGGTGCTTTTCCATAGGATGTTGATCATGATACTAGGGCGGACCTGTGCCTTAGAGACTTTAAAATAAGATAGACTATGTTTAATTATGTTTTGAACTCTTTAATTTCCTGTTTAAAACAATGTAACACCTTTGTTTATAAATAAAAGACAACTTTGTATGCCATGGTTATGAAACAATTAATTCTGTCGCAACACGCCCCGATGTTTCCGCCGCGATTTGTTGTTTTACGCGGTCGGGGTGTGACAAGCCGGACAAGATTAACTGACACACCCCAAGTATAATGCCCACAAGGAAAACACCTTATTGTGGGATACCTTTTATACATACGCAACTGTCAGGTGTATGCCTACACCCCGTGCTTAAGTCGTGGCCATTTCAATGAATGAGCCGAGGATATCCAGGACATGGTCATTAACCCCCCCCCCAAAGGCATTGCACCAAACAAAACAGATTAAAACGGGTCATGTAAATATATTGATCACAATCCGATTTAAATAACTACACACCCGACCAAGCTGTATTATTATAATACTGTATCCCAAGCCCATATAACGTAAAATAAGTTAAAATTATTTACCTGAGCAAACTACAAATTTATCTCAGCTGTATAATCAATTCAGCAAGTGCAAATATCTTTTACTGGGCTCCTAAATCTGGAATGAATGTTTTAATAACCTATTAGATTCCTAACGGGTCTTACTTAAGTTTAAACTTAGACCGGTTAGTTTTAAAGAAAAGGTTTACGGTTCAAAACGCAAGATTAAGCGAAGACCGGATTAGAATGTGATTTAGCCCGAAAAGTGTGAAGACTTGTATAATATGGTTAAACTAAACACATTCTGGATTTTGAGGTAAAAATGATAAGGTTTGACCCGTTTCGGTTAATTTATGCAAACTAGTCACATAAACCGCACCGAACGTGAAAAATGCATAACGGGTAACCAAATGAGTCATGAACAGGTTCCCTAAGTTAATATGCTTAAAATGTGTTATGATATCAGTAGGATACCTTCCATTATGCCCAAAACGAATTTAAAATCAATTTGAGCCCCGTAGGGGTATTTTGGTCATTTTAAAGATTATAAAAGAGGTTAAATGAAAATCTAAGGTTCTGGTCTAAAATGATCAGTAAAATATTTATTTTAGTAATTTAAATCACTAAGATATTAAACATATGTGAAATTTATCATCTATGGCCAAACAATGCACCGTAGGGGCATTTTGGTCATTTCACATAAGCTTTAAGGGTCAAATTTGGAAATCTGATTTCAAAACTTTTACTTACTGTTAAAGTATCAAAATTTACCTATAACATCAGTAGGTAATGGGTCTTAAATGTGAAACATAGTTTTAACCCATACTATGTGTTTAAAAAAAGTAAAAGTCGGTTTTAGGCGATTTTCAGGTTATATAAGGAAAGCTGAGATTTTTATCAGTACAGAAGGCTTAAAATATTTTATTTAACATATGAATTCAGTGGAAAAATATTTGGTATCAAAATGTTATGTAAAACTCATTTTATTAGTAAAAAGGGTATAATCGTCAATTACCAAATCAAAGCAAGAACCCCATGTTATGATCAGTTTAAAAATTAATAAAAATCTCCAAAAACCACAAAATATTATATTACATCAGTGGGTAAAAGGTTTGGTGTCAAAATTTGGGTTTAAATGGGTTTTATGCTAAAATGCCGTTTAAATAAATTAAAAGCTATCAATTTACGATATCGAGCATAACTCCTAATTTAGACCTCAAACTGATTTCAAATTTTTAGGACATGTTTATAAATCAGTAATAAAGGTTGTTGTGCTCTCACATTTTTAAAAATTTCGTTTTAATGTCAAAAGGGCATAATGGTCAACATTTAAGCAATTAACGGAAACATGCAATGAACTAGGATTTCTAAGGAACCAAGTTGTATAACCTCAGAGGGTTATACTAACCTATATTATGGTCCTAAAGGAACCCTAAGGCATATCTAAAACAAGCTAAATCGGGTCAGAACTGAAAGTCCAAGCAAAAGTCTACTTTTGCGACTTTCGGTTCCGAACCGAGCCTAAACTCAGAATTGTCGGGTTGAACATGCTTAGACATGTTCTTACATCATTTACCAAGTCATTTTAATGTTAAAACATGTTCCATAACTTCTACATTATTAGTTATGAATTTATTTGCAAAAATAGCTTCTGTTGACTTTTTAATATTAAGTTTGACCCGACAATTGACCAAGTTAGAGTGAGAATTAGTAGGTGCCCCTTTAAGGGTTTATTACCTACATAATTACCAACTCATAGCCACTTTCAATTCGAATAATGGCTGGACCATTAGTGATTAATCACTAAGTCAAAGCTTAATTACGATTAGGGGTGTGCATGGGTCGGTCTGGGTCGGCTTTGACCAAAAACCATAACCATAACCGCGACGTCGGTTATTAGATAACCATTACCATAACCGATCGGTTATGGTGGTTATGGTTATTCGGTTTTGATGGTTATAGCGGGTCAGTTATGGGTGGTTAACCGTGTATTTAGCTAAGCTAAAAATAGCTTAATTTTTTTAACATGGAATATATTGTTATTGCATATTTGTATATATTAGTATATTACATAGTATTAAAAAATACATATAATCTATAATATTAATAGCAATTATTATCGAATATTCAAATAAGTGATATGATTCCATAAATTCAAATAAACATTCAACCAAAACCACAAAATGATATGAAAAACCCATAAGTACTAAAAATCTTCTGTAAAAAACATCAAATATTAAAAATATGGTGAAAAGTCCTAATTCCTACAAAGCTTTATTACATGTCGGTTCGGTTCGGTTATGGTGGGTATGGAAAAAATGATAACCATAAGCGACCCGCTACTTTCGGTTTTCAAAAAAACCATTAACCGACCCACCGGTTTTTTATTTGGTTTGGTTTTTTTGGTTCGGTTTTGTCAGTTAATTCGTTTATGGTTCGGTTAATTCGGTTTTTTGCACACCCCTAATTACGATAGCTTTGACTTTTGGTCATTAAGCTAATAAAACTTGAACTAGAGAGGCTAAGAATGCTTACAAGGACTCTTAGCACGAATTAGGAGCTAAGAAAAACTTGTTTGAAGTCCAGAAAGCTCCAGAGAGAGTGTTGTGAATAAATTTTGTGAAGGTGCAAATGAACTAGCAAACAAAGGCCCTTATATAGGATTTCAAACTTCACAAGATCATTCCATATAACCCTACAACTGATTTATGATGATCCCAGGTGTCCCCTATGCATGAAAATCTGTTGGCTCAGTCCCTGGAATCGAAAACAAGCATGAAATGTCACACCCCGACCACGTGGAACATACAAAACGTGGCGGAAATGTCGGGGAGTGTTGTAACAGAATTAATTGTTTCAAATCCATGGCAATTGAAGTTTCGTTTTATTGATAAAAGTGTTACAATGTCTTAACAAACAAAGGAATACAACATAATTAACTAGTCTTGCATCTTTTATTGTCACTAAAGCCCAAGTCTGCCTATGTGTATCTTGATCATCTTATGCAACAGCTCCTGAAAAACACATGTGAAAATAGGTACGTCAGCATAAAAATGCCTGTGAGATACATAGGTTTTGTGAAAATAGGTTTCATGACTTATGTTTGAGAAAATGTTTAGTCATGAACCTTGTTATTTGCTTTGCTTTGTAAATCATTTGAAAAACAATGAGTTCAGATGATATGTATAACAAAAAAAAAATGAATAATGTATGGTTAAATGAATAACCATAGAAAAATGGATTTGTATAAGATAAGTTGTTTGTAAAACAATGTCTTGTGAAAAGTATGTTATTTGTATAAAATGTTATATGTATCAAACTGAAATGATTCAAATAACGCTACAATATGTAATACCATACAAACACTTATATATAGGAAGTACCAGCAGCGTATCCACCATGCTTGTATCATATTACACACGCATCGTTACTTAATCACTTAATCAAACCAAACCAAACAATGTAAAATGTCTATGTTTAAATCAATTGTCAAATGTATTGAATAATATGTCAAAGTATTCATGTCAAATGTCTATGTCAAATATCCATGTATGGCAAGTGAAATGTCTCAACTAAACCATATGCACAAAAACAAAGTATTGAAGTAAATCTTGGTTTAAATCAAAGTTATGTTTTGTGAGAAATACATGATCAATGTCAATCATGTTAAAATGTCTATGTCGAAATGTCTATGTCAAAATGTCATGTAAAACAATGTACTAAGTAATGCACACAATGGCAATACATAGCATGAAATGTAATGAAATCATGTACTATAATGTACTAACGAACATAGCAGTATATGATGTGAAAACAGGAAAGCATGAAAGTAACAAGTAGGCACATGTGTTCCACCCCAAAACAGTTTGGAAAACAGTAAAAGAGGGGTCTATGTACTCACCTGAGATTGCTCAGTAGTTCTGGAGTAACAACCAAACAATGCTAGAGATCGCGGATATCAAACGGCACCTAGTATAGGTAGCTACATTAATAAACCGGACCTAAATCGGAGGATCGGGTAGCATTAGGGTTTGTAAACCAAACGAGTGTAGAGACTCGTGTCTTTTGGTTTTAACAAAGCCTACATACTAAATGAAACTTAACCTAAGTGTCTACGACCCATTACGACCCGTTTAGGTAGCTTATGCTACTTTAACGCGTCGTTCGCGTGAAACGCGTTTGGACCGCCTAACTAGCCCTATGACAAGTGTTATATGCCTAAACATATTACATAATCAGTTATGTGACAAAGGTTTAGGTTACATATGCTTAATTACCAATTATACATGAAAAGGGTATTCCGGTAATTTACCTAAGGCATATAAACTACCTATCATACAACTACTTAAACGATGTGACCATAGGGTATAACCTCGGAAGGTTATTCCCTACCTACTATGGTCACCTAATGTGTTTGGTCGGATCCTAATGATCGACCAAACTGGGTCGGGTTCGAAGGTATAGGCGATTTATTAGATCGCCTACCCTACGACCCTAGACAACGTGGTAATCAGTAGGCATAGTCCCAAGGGACTATGACCATCGTGATTACAATCACGTTGCGAAGTTCTAACGAACTTCGCATTGACCATTACTGGTCAACGCTGAAAGTCAAACAAAGTTTGACTTTATGACTCGAAAAGCAGTAAAAATAAGGAAAGAACGAAAGAATACTTACGAAGGGTCCCCGCTAGTGAATCGTGATCGAATAGTTCAGGTATGAAGCGAAGGCCTCAACTTAGAGCATTTGGATCAGATTTTAGTGGGTTTTTGTGTTGAGTATGGATGGGTATTTATAGTAAATGCACCACCGTTAGGATCGTTTATCGGGAAACGTGCCTTGATCTCACCCGTACAAGTGTCGGAAGCTTATGGTAGGTTAATTGGCCACCCACCATAAGGTATCAACATGTGGAAGAGAGATTAGGAGTGCAAAACAGCTGAAAACAGGCTGTTAAGTACTCTGCATCTGGTCTGAAGTTGGCTAGCGCACCGTTACATTAAAGTTGTAGAGGTGCGCTACTTCTAAGTTTGGCAGAATTACAGTTTTGGTCCCTGCAGCCCCTAAACTTGGTTTTCGATGCATTTTTGACACGTTTAAGCCCCGTTAACCCCATTTCAAAGCTCTAAAATGAAGTTAAAGTATAGGGAACTTAAAATGTGCTAAAAAATATCTCGGATGTCGGTTCGTTTAGCCGTACGGTTGCGTTGTTCGGTTAATTACGACGGAATGCGCATAAGCGCGAAAAACGATCCAAATGACGCGACGAATGGATTTTTCTTATGGCAAACACTAAAATATAATGTAGTCACGCTTACATAAATTTTTGGATGTCCGGATGTATTCAGAACGTAAGTTATGCGCGAAAGTGCAAACTTGTGCACTTTTTGACACTTTTAGTCCCTGAATGACACAAAAGTTTATTTTAGCATACCGAACACCTCAAAGCCTATTTCTAAGCTATGTAAAGGATATTTATGGTATGTTTAACTTATGTTCATGTCCCGGAAGGTCTGTTACAGTTCAAATTTGCATACTTTCGCAGTTTGTCAACTTTAGTCCCTGTAAGCGATTAAACTTTGATTTCACCACACCAAACCTTCCAAAACTTATATCTAAGTTATGTAAAGGTTATTTAAGGTATGTTAAGCTTATTTCACTTATTCCGGAGTGTTCGTTGGATTAAACTGGTTATATCTACACATCAGTGCGCGTATAACCTTCCAGAAAGCGATTTAGAGCTTGAAATCGAACAAGAGTTGATATGTGCAAAAGATACACATATTTATACAAGTCCAAAGTATGAAATACATTATTTCATTGGTTTGGCATTTGTTTGATGGTTGAAATGACACAGGTGTTACATGAAAAGGCGGTGGAACTGCCTGTACATGCAGCTGTCCACATTTTCTGCATCTGGCACTCTTACGCGACCCGCGTAAGAGTTGGCCTAAGGGCTACGCTGCCCGCTTGAAGGCCTATCTCCGGTAAACAGTTTGCTAACTTTGCAATTTTGGTCCCTGGTCCATAAAAACTTTATTTTACTTCCATTTATTGCATTTTGGACCCATATAGTTAACTTTTAAGGACTTTAGGTCATTAACTAACTCCGTTAAGCTCCCAGTTAGTTGTACGATCACCCGAAAAGTCTTGTTTTCTTTGAAACTCCACAAAATTAATATCCGACATTCTTAAGATCAAAATATACAATTATAAAAATGTTCTTAGGATTGTTAAAAGGTCACTCAGAGGTAACTTTAAACATGTTGACATATTTAACCCTTATGCTTTGTAAACCTTTCAATTTAAGCACAAACGACTTTCTAAGTTCGATATTTTATTTATTAAAGAATACGAACGTCGTGTGAGGTCAATCAGAGGCACAAGTTAGGCATGTTGACAGTTTGGATTCCTTTATTCACTTATTTACATTGTTTGACAATTTTAGTCCCTCCAGGTCAATCCATTACACGTTTAAAGTCTGTGACACGTGTCTTTATTATATTGGTCATGATTTTACGAGGTGTTACATCCTCACCCCCTTAAAAGAAATCTCGACCTCGAGATTTACTGAAATAAATGAGGGTACTTCTGTTTCATTATGGACTCAACCTCCCACGTGTACTCGGGACCTCTACAGGCATCCCATATAACCTTCACAATCGGTACGTGCTTCCTTTGAAGTTTCTTAACCTGTCGATCCTCGATCGACAAAGGTTTTTCAAGAAAATTTAAGCTCTCATCAATATGCACATCTTTATGTGACATGGCTAGCGATTCATCGGCTAGACATTTATTTAAGTTGCAGATGTGAAATACATTATGGATTCCACTGAGCTCTTCAAGCAGATTTAGCTTGTAAGCCACTGTTCCGACACATTCGATGATCTCGAATGGTCTTATGTATCTTGGGCTTAGCTTTCCTTTCTTGCCAAAACGCATCACTCCTTTCCAGGGTGATACCTTAAGTAGCACGTTGTCACCTACCTTGAATTTTAGAGGTTTACGCCTTTTATCTGCGTAGCTTTTCTGCCTATCCCTGGCAGCTTTGAGACGATCATGTATCTGCACAATCTTATCTGTCGTCTCCAGGACTATATCAGGTCCTGTTAGTTGGACATCTCCAACTTCCGCCCAACAAACTGGCGTCCTGCACTTTCTTCCATACAAAGCTTCAAAAGGTGCAGCTTGAATACTCGAATGATAGCTATTATTATATGAAAATTCAATCAATGGAAGATAATCATCCCAACTTCCACCTAAATCAATAACACAAGCTCGTAGCATATCCTCGAGCGTTTGAATCGTACGCTCGCTTTTGACCATTCGTCTGAGGATGATATGCAGTGATGAAGTTTAATCGAGTGCATAGGGATTGTTGAAAGCTTTTCCAAAAATGAGATGTATATCTCGTATCCCTATCAGAGATGATAGACACTGGCACTCCGTGAAGAGATATAATCTCGTCCACGTACAACTGAGCTAACTTATCTGAGCTGTGTGTTTCCTTAATAGGTAAGAAGTGGGCTAACTTGGCCAGTCTATCTACTATAACCCAAATAGTATCATTTCCTCGCTTTGTTTTCGGTAACTTAGTGATAAAATCCATAGTTACCATTTCCCACTTCCAGGTGGGAAGTTCAGGCTGTTGTAGCAAACCCGACGGCTTCTGGTGTTCTGCCTTAACTTGTGCGCACGTCAAACATTTGGCCACATAAGTGGATATAGATTTCTTCAAACCAATCCACTAGTAATTTGCCTTTAAATCCTGGTACATCTTGTCATTTCCAGGATGAATAGAATACTTGGAACTATGGGCTTCTTGAAGGATAACGTCCCTGAGTCCTCCATAAATTGGAACCCATATTCGTCCATTCAATCTTAGAATTCCATCCTTGCCATATGATAACTGTTCAACAGTTACTCCCAACTTTTCATTCGGATAGTTAGCTTCTAATACAGCTTCCTTCTGAGCGGACAACAACCTTTCATTCAAGTTGTTCTTCAATTCAATGCTCTTGGCATTGATTCTAATGGGCTTAACCCTTTCCTTTCTGCTCAAGGCATCGGTGACTACATTCGCCTTGCCTGGATGATATCGGATTTCACAATCATAATCATTCAGTGTCTCCATCCATCGACGCTGTCTCATGTTCAAATCCTTTTGGTTAAATAGATGTTGAAGGCTCTTGTGATCAGAATAGATCACACATTTGGTACCATATAAATAATGCCTCCAAAGTTTTAGTGCAAACACAACGGCACCCAATTCCAAGTCGTGGGTGGTGTAATTCTTTTCGTGCCCCTTTAATTGTCGGGAAGCATAGGCAATAACCTTGCCTCTTTGCATGAGTACACAACCCATTCCAGTGTGTGATGCGTCGCAGTATACCACAAACTCTTCGATTCCTTCAAGCAATGTCAACACATGTGCATTGCTTAACTTCTGTTTAAGAATATCAAAGGATTCTCGTTGCTTAGGACCCCAATCAAACTTGATATTCTTGCGAGTTAATGAAGTTAGGGGTGCAGCAATCCTTGAAATTTTTTCAATAAAATGCCTGTAATATCCTGCCAGACCCAAGAAGATACGAATCTCTGTGGGCGTCTTCGGCTCTTGCCAACTCATGATAGCTTCAATCTTAGTGGGATCCACCTAGATACCTCGCTCGCTAACCACATGTCCAAGAAATTGGACTTCACGAAGCCAAAACTCACATTTTGAAAACTTAGCGTAGAGCTTCTCTTGCTGAAGAAGTTTAAGGATACATCTAAGGTGCTTTTCATGATCAGCCTGGTTCTTTGAATAAATAAGAATGTCATCAATAAAGACGATGACAAACTTATCCAAGTTGGGTTTTCAAACGCGATTCATGAGATCCATGAATGCTGCTGGTGCATTAGTAAGCCCGAATGGCATCACTAAGAACTCGTAGCGACCATAACGAGTCCTGAATGCAGTCTTATGCACATCTTCATTTCTGACCTTCAGCTGATGGTAACCTGACCTTAAATCAATCTTGGAGAAGTAACTTTCCCCTTGCAGTTGATCGAATAGATCATCGATCCTGGGCAATGGATATTTGTTCTTGATTGTAACCTTGTTTAGCTCACGATAATCGATGCATAGACGCATCGTTCTATCCTTTTTCTTCACAAACAGAATCCGTGCTCCCCAAGGAGATGAGCTAGGCCTAATAAAACCTTTTGCCAACAAATCATTTAACTGAGTCCTTAGCTCCTTCATCTCAGTCGGAGCTAACCGGTAAGGCGCTCTTGCAACTGGTGCTGCTCCAGGAATAATGTCAATTCTGAACTCCACTTGCCTATTTGGAGGTAAACCTGGTAGTTCTTCAGGGAATACTTCTGGATATTCAGAAATAACAGGGATGTCTTCAACCTTGGGCTTTGGTTCATCAATAGTTACTTGTGCCATGTAAATGACACAACCCCTCTTCAAACACCTTAACGCCTTAAGCATAGACGCTTGCTTAGGCAACCCATACTGAGTATCTCCTTGTATTATAAGTGGCTCACCATACGGAGTCTTGATAACCACTTGTTTCTTTTCACAAACAATCTGGGCTTGGTTATGAGATAACCAATCCATGCCTATTACTATGTCGAATCCAGCTAGTTTCAAAGGAAGCAAAGACAATGGAAAAGAGTGGTTCCTAATGGATATATAGCACCCATCTAACACGGTTGAAGCAGTTTC
Source organism: Helianthus tuberosus (assembly GCA_030545235.1). NCBI lineage: Eukaryota > Viridiplantae > Streptophyta > Magnoliopsida > Asterales > Asteraceae > Helianthus > Helianthus tuberosus. Next base: position 86,648,304 of record CM060360.1, read on the forward strand.
TATGGTAACATCGGCCAATTCTACTTCGTATTTTATGCTTAGGGTTTTAACAGGTAGATTTAATAACTTACAAAATTTATTACCCACAAACGACTTATCTGCACCCGAATCAAACAATACCCTTGCATAAACATCATTGATAAGAAAGGTACCTGTTATCACGTTGTCATTCTGAATCTCTTCTTGTGCATTCATTTGAAAGACCCGAGCATTGGTCTTTTTACCTTCTTCAGGTTTCTTTGCATATTTTGGGCAGTTAGTCTTAATATGCCCCTTCTCATTGCAACCATAACAGGTCGCGTCCTTCAACTTCTTGCAATCCAAAGTCTTATGTTCTTTGGACTTGCAGATCCCACATCCAATTGGCTTTGATTGCGACTGCGACTTTGATTCAAACCTGCATTTTCCAAAATGACGCTTCTGGCAGGTTTTGCATTTAGGCTTCTCATCTACTTGCTGCTTACCCTTGTTAGACCCAGAATTCTTCTTGTGGTCTGAGTTCCCCCTATGTTTCTTATCAGAACGACGTGAGTTCTCATCCTCACGTTTCCTTTTTCCTTCATCGGAACTCTTAAGCGATCTCTGCCTAACCGCATCAAGAGTAAAGGATAACGACAAATCATCCACTGACCTAAAATTAGTAGGTCTTGATGCTTTCACACTTGCTTTAATCTCCGGGGCTAAACCTCCAATAGATCGAGCTATACGTTTCGGTTCCGGAGTGACCAAGTATGGAACCAATCGTGACATAGTGTTGAAGCTCGTGAGATACGCCTGACAGTCCAAGTACTTCATAACCAATGTCAAGAAGTCAGTCACAATCTTCTCAACTTCATGTTGAGGGCATAAATTTTCTTTGATTAGAGCAACAAACTGCTCCCAAGTCAAGTTGTATAACGGAATCTTCCCTGTAGCTTGGATCAGTGACCTCCACCAAGCTAGATCTTCTCCTTTAAACGATTGTGACACAAACTTCACAACGTCCTGTTCAGCACAACCACTAATATCAACCACGGTGTCCATCTAATCTAGCCACGTCATGCAATCAATGGCTCCTTTCTCCCCTGAAATACTTATATGAACAGGTTTTAGCACGTGGCTCTTGATTGAGCATTACCTTCTTAGATGGAATACTCCTCTGATTCGATGAGTGATGAGATTCGCTCTTGCGAGCTGTATGAGTCTTAGAGGGTGGTTTCGAATGTGGTACAGACTGAGTTCTGACGCAGGTACCACTTGATTCATTAAAATTGTCTGTCAAGAGCTCGAGTAACGACATTATCTATTAATGCCTGCAGTTCTGCACCAGCTACATTAACTCTGGTAGTATCATTACTCTCCCTCGGGTGGCTGTTAACCTCGTCTGATCCAGCCATGTAGCTTGATTGCTACATAAAATATTGAAAATGATTCATTCAGAAGTTTATTATGGAATTGTCATTTATGGCAATTCATTAACCATGGTAATCTTAAGCCATATTGGTTAATTCAGTTTTTTATTATATTTTATCCAGTCATAAACTATTAAGGATAATAGGGTGGCATACAAAAGGCCAAGTCACAAGGACAAGTTAATTCATGGGCCATGATCTTACAGGATCGAGGCATTAAGTCTTGAACGTAGTTCATTACCTTTTCTTGACAGGGAGTCGTAGACTGCAACTGTCTTTTGTCTCAAAGGACAATAAATATGGCCCGTAGGCACTACATCACTAATGGATGTTTTAAATAATAATGAAAGAAATTGGAAGAATCCAATATAAGGATAACTTATGTGATTTTATCGAATCACATTTGCCAGGAGTGTTAACATGTTTTCAGATGTTAACAAGGAATTGAATCTTAAAAAGGAACTACCATCATGGCCCTGTCTTAATATGACACCTAGGCTAGGTTTTGCCTTTAAGATTTTCTTTAATATATATTGGCAGATTAATATAAAATCAAATGTTTTATGTTAATTTATTTCATATAATATATTTATACATATAATGACAAAATGAAATTTTGAACTAAAACATTCCACTAAATTAAGAAGGAGTACATAGGTGCCCTAAACGGGACTTTTACATAAATAACTTGCCCACGCAGGGGCTAAAATGAAAATACAAGTCCTCACAGGGACTAAATACATAAATAGATGTCCACACAGGGACTTAATTGAAAATTGAAATTACAAAACAAATAATAAGGAATCTTCAATAATCCCTTCAGTTCTTCCCCTTGATTACATTAGCCAAACCCTTAAGTAGACCCCGACGGCTTCTACGCTCCACCTGAACATCACGTTCCACCTGGTTCAACCACTGGAGAATCTCCTACTACTGCGGTGGTTGTATCTGAGGCGGCTGCAGCTGCAGAGGTTGAGGAGGTGGTGGGTACTGGTACCCATAGGCCGGGTACCCAGTCTGGTAGGAGGATCCGTAGGGCCCTTCAGGATGAAGAGCATTATAGTTTGCCGCTACAAGATACGGGTCAACATCAGGGGCATTGTAGTAATTGTAGCCAGAGTGGCCTGGCTACTCAAAAGGGTTATACGCTGCTGCACCAGCGTAAGAAGGTATTGGGTTATCAAAACCCACATGTATGGTGGTGGTGCGACTGGTGCAGAGTCCACCTCAGAAACTGGGTTTGAAGGTCCTCCCATCTGCGGGTCTTCATACAGTGGCGGGTAGTGACTGCCACTGGAGTGTTGGGGGGTGTTGAAGTGGAATCCCCTCGCACGGACATCCGTGCTCCTGATCTTCTCCGCCTCGGTGGCTCTGGAGGCGGTTGCTACTCTAGCGGCGGCGGTGGTGTAACCGCCTGAAAACGTGAATCCTCAGAGGGATCCTACTACTACTGCTGAGGTGGGTTGAAAGGAGGAGTAAACTCCCAAGGGTAGGTGGCCCACCTTTCTGCAAAGCTGTCTGGGCCCCGATATGGTGAACCGTGAAAGGACGATCCATCTGAAATCTCTATGGGATGCGTGGGCGTCCCAGTTGGCGGCTTGGCGGGATCGGGGTCATCATCCATTTCCATATCCTGCATCTCAGGATAATGGTATGCGGGTCCCAAAGGGTTTGGACCCTCTGGTTCTTGAACCTGATTTACCGGATTGAACCGGCCTTGGAAGTACGGGGTCGGGTCCTGAAAGGCGCGGTGAGAACCCGACCGCTATAACGGGAAGTAGGAATGGCGGGAATGATCGGACTCGTTGCCTTGATGTAGCACGAAGGAATCGTGGTACAAAGGTGAGGAGCTAAGCGAGACAGAACGCCTCACAGGCTCTAAGTAGGTCCTCCAGTATTCTTGGGGACTAGTGCTCATGGTTACTGAAGGAGTTTGCCGGTGTGATGGTCCGGCCTCGTGGTCATGACTTGCGAAAACTGGGGCTTTTCCGCCTCTACCCCTTCCTCTGATACGCGACGTCATTTTCTTGTTCCTGTCAAAACAAACAAAGGAAACAACAAAGAAAACCAATAAAGGACAAAATAAAAGATTAGGATTAGTCCTAAGTCCTCTGCCTAGACTCGGAAGTCAAGGAATGTGCAACTGTGTGACAACTGGCACAAAACCGGTAATTTCCGTACAATTTAATTATTATTTAATATTTGCAATTATGTGCTTAAATGTCAACATTGTCTGATTTCATACTATACTTGTGAATTCATGCACGTTTTATACTTCAAATATGGCTTAATACATTAATGTTAGTGTTGCGTCAGAAAGACTAGTAAACTCACCTGTAAGACATATTGTGTCGACAATTCTACAGAAAGCAGTCAGACAATAGAATTGGGGCCTAGGAGTAGGTCCAACGTCTAAAATACATTAAAACTCAAGTATGGATACAAGGGTTAACATATAGACTTTCCGAAAGCTAAAATATGCACTAAAAAGCACCTGAAACACACTTTAAATACTGAATTTTGCATATTTCAGCAAAATTCAGCATTGTAACAAGTTAGTAAGATGTAAAAATATGACTAAATGGTCCTGAATGCTTTCCTAAGTTTCCGGAATTAAAAGTTTCACAAAAGAGTACTTAAAGATCACTAAACGGAATAACTTGACACTTTAACGAACCGGTATCTAACCAAACAACCGGACACTACCCGAAACAACAAAATTATACTAGAAGCATTGTTTATTTATTTCTGAGCTAGTTATGATCCCCGAACACCCTAACACTCTATATAACACCATATATGCAAAACACCTAAATCATTACACTTAAATTCTAAGTAACATAACTTACCATTGAAACTTACACTTTACCCCCCCCCCCCCATATTTACGGTCACAATGGGTGACCCCACCAACAAAATCCTACATGATCTTTCTTGATCTCCTTGGATTCATTTAGATATAATGAAGATCTTGCATGTACTATTAGGAACATAAAACACATTGGTTATTACACAAACTTGGTTATAAGTAAACATAAAGATCAAGGCCCTCACTTCCTCTTCATCACACCACACCTCTCTTTCTCTCCCCTCCATTCTCGGCCGAACTCCAAGCACCACACCACCACCATTTCCATCCAACTCTCATCTATTCCAAGTTAATCACAAGGTGCAAGAAGGTGAAGTGTGGAGCTTGTGGATCTTGAAGGACCTCTCCCGATTGCTTTTATCCAACCCATTTGTCATCTTCAACCTCTTGTGTTCTTCCCTAGCCTTGTGCTAGTAGTAAGACCCTTATAATCCCTTGTTATTGCATATTTAGGTGGTTAAAAGATGATGAACATTGTTAATCTTGAAGAAGACTAAAGAACATGATCATGATACTTTAACATAAACTTAATAACATAAGAATACATGTTGGTTGTGTTGATTTGCTCCTTGATGATTGATGATTTGTGTTAGTGATTTTAGACATCATAAGAAACCTACTAGATTGTGATTAAACACATGATCTAGTAAGTTAAGGTGGTGATCTTGTGAAAGACCAAGATCATCTTGCTTTATGTCTTCATGAACTTGAATGATGAAATTGGTTTTCATATGTAAAGATGATTTAAACAAAATACAAATCTTGTAAATAGATGATTATAAAAATAATATTCTTAAGAAACCAAGCTTATTTATAAGATTTACAAAGTCATGGTTTCTAAGTAAACTAATCATATTTTTAGTGTTTAAACAAGACTAGAAACATGTTTGTAACAAGAAAAATACAAAAGAAATATTTTTAGAAAAATCATCTTACAAGTTGTAAATGACTAAATCTTTCAAGAATGTGATTTAGAAACAAATAAATATGTTTTTAAGGGTAACTAAACCTACTAAACAACATGGTAAGTTACTACAAGTTTTTACAAAAACTTCAAGTTCGTGATGTAGTGTAATTTACTTGATTTTGACACTCAGTAAGTGTTGAATGAGTTGATGATTGTTTGTGATGATTTTAAAAGAAAATAAACACATGTTTTGAAAACATGGGAAACCTCCATTTTTAGGGGAAACCATGTCAAAATTTCTATAAAATTTTGACGCTTAGAAAAATATAAGTTTTTGGTGAAACTTATTCCCTAAAAATTCACCTAAAAATACTTACAAAGGTTTCCGTATTTTTGTGTAAATTTAAAGTTAAGAAATGATGATTTCTTCAAAGATAAAAATTGATATGAAGTATGTATATTTTTGAGGAAAATATATATATTTATTGATCACCAAACTTTGTGCTAAGTGTATGTGATATGTATTATGTGTAGTAGTGTATTAGGGCATGAAAAATACACTAAACACACCTAAGGAGTAAAAAATATTTACAAAAATACACATAAAAAATACATGAGAATACATAGAAGCACATGGACAAGTTATGAACTTAAAATATATTTGGGAAGAAAATATAACTCGGGTGAAAATTACAACATACTTGTGACATCTATGCCTCCATGGCCATCGAACAAATACCAAATCAATGAAATGTTGTGTTTCATACTTGGTATTTGTATAAATATGTGTATCATTTGCATATACAAATTCTTGTTCGATTTCGGGCTCTAAATCGCTTTCTAGAAGGTTATACGCGCACTGATGCGTAAATATAACCGGTTTAATGCAAAAAAACTCCGGGACAGTGACATAGGATTAACATACCTTAAATAACCTTTACATAACTTAGAAATAAGTTTTGGAGGGTTTGGTGTGGCGAAATCAAGTTTATTCGCTTACTGGGACTAATTTCGACAAACTGTGAAAGTATGCCGATTTGTACTGTAATGAACATTCCGGAACATGACCATAAGTTAAACATACCCTAAATATCCTTTAAATAGATTAGAAATAGGCTTTGAGGGGTTCGGTGTGCTAAAATAAACTTTTTGGTCATTCAGGGACTAAAAGCGTCAAAAGTGCATAAGTTTGCATTTTCGCGCATATCTTACGTTCTGAATACATCCGGACATCAAAAAGTTTATGTAATCATTAAAATATTTTATTTTAGTGATTGGCATGATAAAATTACATTCGTCGCGTAATTTGGATCGTTTTTGCGTTCGTTACGACTTCCGTCGTAATTAACCGAACAACGCAACCGTACGACCAAACGAACCGACATCCAAGATATTTTTGAGCATGTTTTGCGTTCCCTATACTTTAAATTCATTTTAGAGCCTTGAAATGAGGTTAACGAGGCTTAAACGTGTCAAAAATGAGCCGAAATGCAAGATTTTGAAGTTCAGGGACCAAAATTGTCATTCTGCCATAGTTATCTTAGGAAGTGACCAAAATGAAAAATCTAAATTCCAGCTTGTTCCAGCTTTCCCCTCATTTTCACATGGTTTTAATGAAACTATGGGCTCCCATGGTTTCTCAAAACCGTGGGCACATGTGTACGTATGAGATCGAAGCTCGTTTTACGATGAACGATCCTAACGGTTCTAGTTTTCCTATAAATAGCTATCCCCTTTCACTTGCAAAACCCACAATGATCTGATTTTGGCTCTCTAAGTTGAATTTTATGCTTCATACCTGAGAGTAAATCGGATCAAAACTTGCGGGGACCTTTTGTAAGTATTCTTTCGTTCTTTATCGCGTTTCGAGTCTGAAAGTCAAACTGCATTTGACTTTCTGCATTGACCAGTTTATGGTCAATGCGAAGTTCATTTTAACTTCATAACGTGAGCCTAATCACGATGGTTATATTCCCTAGTGACTATACCTACTGATTACCACGTTATCTATGTGTAGTGACGAGTCGTAGTTTCGGCCAAAATGCGCATTCTTGCGTATTTTGTAACCAAACTACTTATAGGTATCAAAACCGTTTGTTTTGATACCAAATCTATTTTCTAAATTCGTTAAACATGTTTTAACATGTTTAACTCGTCACTTTTTAGATTAGTGCTTGTGTAGAGTCGTAAGTCAAGCGGACTAAACACCCGCTTAGACTTTCGAACACGACCCGTTTGGTCGATCATTAGGATCCGACCAAACATGTTTAGTGACCATACTTTCATAGCGAATAACCTTCCGAGGTTATACCTTTTGGTCACTTAGGTTTAATAAGTTGTATGATAGGTAGTTTATAAGCCTTAGGTAAATGACCAAAATGCCCTTTTCATGCATAATTGGTAATTAAGCATATGTAACACAAAATTTTGTCACTTAATTGATTATGCAACATATTTAATCATGTTTAGGCATATAATACTTGTCATAGGACTAGTTAGACGTCTCGAACGCGCTTTTGCGCGAACGACACGTTAAAGTAGCTTAAGCTACCTTAATGGGTCACGATGGGTCGAAAGTGTTAGGTCCGGATTCGTCTCTGTTTCAATTGCAAACAGACCGTTCGAAGTGCAGAATCCTTGAACGATCGTGACCGAACACACGAACAGTAATTCTAACTGTGATTCTATTCAAAGATCTGATAGCGTACAAGAACCGTGAATCACGTACATAGCACTTTCTCTCTCTAGAACTAGAGCTCTCCAAAGTGCAAATGTGTAAAGTCTTCAAAAAGTTCTAAATCTAAACCCTAAGACTTCTTTATATATGCCATGGCTTATAAGGGATTTCCCCTTATTTACAATATTGCCACCTAGCCTTTTCTATCTAATATTACAATGTAAGCCTAAACTTAAACTATTTCTGCTACGGTTTGAGATGACGGAGGCGATAGACATAAATGCACTAACAGACTCCCCCTTGGATATTGCCGCAGTCAATCTCAAACATTTAGTCAGACACGTAGCTTTAACTCTTTCTCTCTCTTTAGCTCAAACAGAATCCCCGTGGATCTGTCTTCAGCTCCAGCTTCCCCTTTCGGTAGACTCTTCAGGGTCCCCCTTTCATCAAGCTTCCGTGCTTTGGGATCGACACCTGGCTTTCCGTATACAAGCTCCTTCAGGATAGATTCCTGGTTCCTTGAATCCACGCTTCCTCTCGCGTTGAGCTCGTCTTCAGACTCCCCCTTAGACTCGGCTGTCGGGATCGTAGTCTGGTACAACATCTGCAATTCTCAAACATTTATAAGTAACAACATTTTGAACATCCAGGATTGAAAACCCTGGCTCTCTCAACTTTTGCTAAAATATTTTACAATGAAAGCATTTTCGGTTGTCCAGGTATCGTAACCTGGCTCTATTAAACTTTCTAAATCAAGATCCGGGGACTAAGATATAATAATATGAAATATATCCATGATTACTTGATATTCTCCGCCTATCAACAATCTTTAAAGATTTGGCAGTTTCAACGAACCGGATCGGAAACTAGCTCTTTTACATATTTTAACAGTATAAGCATCCAAATCCCTCACAGTTAATCATCCAAGTCCAAATTAATGACCTTGGAGATATCACAAACTGTTTTTGATTTTTGATTTTAAAAACTTCAAGTTTCAAATTAATGAACTTGTTTTATTTTCAGAAACACAATCAGCATACTTAGATTTTGAAACCCAGTTCTCAGACATCGGTTGTCGAAAATAAAGCAGAATCAAAAATCTTTTTAGATTTTTTCTGAAATATAAAGCAGTAAAAAAATATGTACAAACATATTTACAGACAATATTTTTGTTTGAGTTTGCGTTAGAGGATCATATCAGTTTTTGACAAGTCACAAGTACCGTTGAGCTTAGTTACACATTAAGAATTAAACAATTCACTTAGATTGTCGATATACTGATCCACTTAAATTTTCACACAAAGTTCAACTGATTCAGGATACGACTTAGGTGTTTAAAGAACTTAAACCTATTCATGTGTCCCACCTCTTGAATATACTCCCGTATCCAGAATCCCAATAATCAGTCTTACAGGTGAGTATACTACAATGATATCTGTACATAAATTAGGTATGCGAGGGCCGAGGGATCTCAGATCGATACTTCCGTATACGCAGAGAGATATCAGCTTCGACTTTACGGAATGTCCCCTTTTAGAGGATCTTTTAGCTACAACAGCAGCGACTATCAATTTTATTGTTTTATCGGCATGCTGAGGGTTTATGCTATGTTTCAAGCATTTGCAGAAAGTATTATCCAAGGACTAGGTCAGAACTACCGTTCAGCAGAAGTCCCAGAATAATACCCCAGATATCACTGAGTATAAAAACCTAGTATATCAGATTATGAGATCTTTCAAATAAGATTTCAGGGGTTACCTATATATCCAAGTAGTGTTCCCCACAAAATAAGTAAGTTTGAATTTAGGTTTAAATCCCGAAAAAGTTTACTAAATGTATAAAAATCTACCGACACATCCACGGTGAGATCGTTTAACACATTTAAACTTTCCATTTCTTTAGCGTACTGTAACTGTCTACTGATGTACTATCATTTCCTCTTTTTACGCAAAAACTCAATTTTTGAATTTTATCATGTTTTTTGCTTTTTCAAAATTTTCAAATGTTTTTGGATTTTCTGACAATATTACTCCCCTAAAATTCAAAATCATTTAAAGAAAATTTGACATACCGATGTAGATAGCTTTGTCTCGCCATCCATTTTCTGCTTAAAGTGCTCTGGTTAACAGAAAATATACGTATACGAAGCAGAAATCATAACGTACCCCCATGATTTACAACACATTGAGTTTTTACAGTTTGAAAACCGTTTTTCAATCTTGTGAAATTAATCATGTTTGTTCAGCCGTGAGGGTTTCGGCGTATTCAATCAGAACTCCCCCTTACAACAAACTATTTTCCCATAATGATTTCAAAACACTTAAGTTTGTTTTAATCAGAATGGTTTTTCCGGAAAAATTAGTTTGTTTACCCATCATTTGTGGGTTTGGGGATAATTCATCACCTTGTTCTTTTTAACCCATTTTGAAAATTTAACATTATTAGGTCAAACACCACTATCACTTGTAGAAAATCAAGTACAACTTAATGTCCTTGATTAACCACTTGTAAGACGAAATATCACAGTTACCATCCTGTGAATTTCTCAAGAATGATGCCGATACCTGCTTCACACTTACCAACCTGGAAGCTCCGGCAAGTCAGGAATTCAACCAACAGATTTTGACACCCAAGCCTGACCAGTCTTAGGTGTATTTTGAGCTTTTCTCCTTTCTTCATAAAATTCTTTTACTCCTTTTTCCTTACCATCAGCCATCTTACCAAAAATATGTTTAACATTGCTATTAAACATTTTTCCAGCATCAACACCTTTTGATTTTAGGTTTGCGGCACGTAATGGTGGAAAGTTCTCATCATTCATTAAAGGAACTGTCTCTTCCCTTTTTACCTCAACTTGTAGCTCCTCTGATTTTGTGGAATCAGATTCATTGCCCGAACATGGCTTGTCTGAATTGGAGGAGCCAGATTCATCGCCAATAACTTTCTTCTTTTTCTTCTTTTCTGTCCTCAGATTTGTATCTGAAGAATTCGATTTGCTTGACTTTGCAGTCGAGTGAATCGATTCATCAGAACTTTTATTCGAACCAACCGGTGAACCTGAAGACAAAATCTTCTCCAAATACTCTTTCACCTTCTTCCTCTTCTTCCTCAGTCTGTCTCTTTGTCCTTGTGAAAGCTTTACTTTCTTATCTTCCACTTTCTGTTCTTTGGGCTTGACAGTGACTGGTTTCTTTACCGTTCTCTGAGATTCAACCCTCGATCTTCCCATCGATCTCCTTGGGCAATCCCTGGCAATGTGACCTTTAATATTGCATTCAAAACATCTTCTTGTTTCAAATCTCCAACTTTGGCAATTAACAGCAATGTGTCCTCTCACACCACAGGTGTAGCACACTCTGTTATCGTACCATCCACTTCTTTCAGTATAAACCTTCAGATCATAACATTGTTTGGCTTGGTGATAATCATTTCTCCTCTGTAATGCTGGATTTGTCTTTTGAGCACTGTGGTCAAACCTGCACCACTTATTACCAACATTTTGTGAGTTTCCATTTACAAATTTTTGTAATTTTTTATAATGATTGGATGACTGAACTGATGAGCTTTTATTTTCATTTTTAAAATTTTTCGATTTTTTATCTTTATGTTTCTGTTCCACATTCTTCTTTACAGGTTTTTGCGGTGAGCATTCACCTTTCTCAGTAGAATGTAAAACAGTATTTTTAAACATTTCATTTAATTTCAAAAATGTTTTTCTTTTTTCTTCTTTTTCTTTTTCATCATCAGATTTATCATCACAATCTTCAATTTTGACTTTGTCAAAATTTGTGACATTGTCACTTATTGGAACAGAATTGATCGGTTTTGGACACACATATGGTGCAGAAGTCACAAAACTTTTCAACTTGTTTTCAAAATCAGCAATTTTCTTTCTATCATTCTCAACTTCTTTTTCAAGTTGAGAAATTTTCTCAAGATAATAATTTATTGCCTTTTCATTTGCAAATTTTCTCAAGATGATAATTTATTGCCTTTTCATTTGCAATTTTATTTTCTTCAAAAACAGATTTTTCATTTTCTAAAACTTTTATTTGATTTTGAAAATCTGTTTCTTTTTCTTTAATTTTTTTGTTTTCTAATGACAAACTCTCAACATTCTTCAAAAGTTTGTCATTTTCAGATCTCAGTTTATCACAATTCAAACGCAACTCCAAAATCTATTCATCATCAGCTTTCTTCTCGTCTTTCAAAGCTTTGTTTTCCAATGTCAAATTCTCCACATGTTTCAAGAGATTGACATTTTCTGCTTCGAATTTTTCGCATTTTGAACACACAACTTCACATTTTGAAGTTTCATCCTTCTTGGATTCTTCAATCTTTGTCGTTCCTGCAAGAAAAATTTTAGCCATATCAGCAGGATTCAAATTTTCATCCAAAAAACAACCTCTCTTAAGATCATATTTCATTCTACTTCTTACATCAAGACCATTTCTAATTCTTTTGATTATTTCAAGAATCACATCCAAACTTATATATTTTGAGTTTCTTTCTAATTCCTCTATCAACTCTTTCTTTTTCTTCTCAATTTCATCATTGTGTGTTTTAAGCTCTCTGATGAAATCATTTAAACTAAATTTTGAGAACTTAGAATCTTTTTTCAGTTTACCCAAAAATTCATCACATTCCGAAGGTAAGGCATCTGCAAATTTTGATATCTTTTCAACATCTGTCATCTTAATCCCATACCTTTCCAACTTATCAAGCAATTCATAATACCTCTTTTTCAATTCATCAAACTTTTCATATTTTTTACACAAAAAGTATTCAGATCTTTTAATCCAAGCATCCTTTTTCTCATCTTCTTTCCTGTATTGCCAATTCTTATCAAACCAACTATTAATTCTTTCAAGTTTAGTGTTTTCCTGTTCGTCAAACATTTTTAACCACAATTTCTTTGTTAAATGACTTGGTTCAAAAATTATTTTTAGCTCAAAGTCCACAAAATTTCAACTTCTTGATATTTGCGTCTTGTAAATCCCCTCGAATCACCTGCAAACAAACAAACAAGCAATCAGTTTAAACGAACTGAATACGTAACAGTGTGCGTTGATGAAATCAATCTAAGACTCGTGTCGAAGATTTGCGAAATAAATGTTGTTTGGGTGAGTTATCTATCCAACTCTTTGACACAAGCCACTCGACAAAACTTGAGTTAATTGGTTGGCACTTTGACTCTTTGACTTCGAGTGAGTTGTCTGACCAGATTACACGTTGACAAAGTTTGAATATTATTGAAATGATTTAATAAGTGGCCGACAATCAACAAATTAACTTCAATCTTATAGGACCTCTACATATCCCATTCACAAATGATCCTTTCAATCGGTGGGTCTGACAATCTTATCGACTTACATATGCACCCTTCGTGAAAGTATGAATCAAATCACATGCAAACACAATTAATATGAATTATTATATCACATGCATGTTCACTCTAAACTTGATTGATTTTATGTTTCGGTGCTGACAAAGCTGATTAATGTTGACTAACTGTGACAGAAACGGATTGTTGTGACGTGTATTATTATCCGGATGGTGAACCGGATGACAATACGCACGAGTGGGGATCCGCACGGGTGGTAATCCACGCGGGTGGGAATCCGAAGATGTTATACGCACGGGTGATGATGTTATCCGCGCGGACAAGTTGTTCGTGCGTGTGGCAAGTCAACAAGTCAACACGTATAACTGAAAGTAGTCCGTGCGGGTGAGAATGATGCTATACGCACGGGTGGGCTATCCGTGCGTATGAAGTTAACCTTTTGACCACAATTAATAACCGACAAACTCACTTACAACCTATTATCTATCACATGTACTCACTATGATCACGTGCAAACTGAGAATTCAATTAAATGTCATGTGCTTATGTTACTTCACACCGATTGCATTGAATGATTCACTCAAATCGAATTTTTTATGATGGATCACGTGATTTACCGAAACTTCACATGCTCACCGCTTGAATTAATCATTCATTTGGAAACACGTGACAAGCTTAAGTGAATAAATGTGACACAGATTAAGAGGTCAACAACGGTCAACCCGAATAAGTTGTGCGCACGAAGATGCTATCCGTGCGTACAACAAGTCAACAAAGGAATCTTGAGTCTAATTGTTATCCGTGCGGGTGGCAGGGTCAACAATCAGTCAACGCGGGTGAGTTATCCGTGCGTATGACTTATCCGCACGGATAGGTCATGCGTGCGTGTGACATCAAGAACAACAGCATCAACTTTTATCTTTTTTTTCGCACCACAAAAATCCGAATTTCTTCCAAACGGCTTGGAATTTTGACCTGAAAATTTGTAGAGTATTAGATCACACAGTTTCGCATAATATATCAAAAAATGAGCGAATTTGAACCGTAAAAACTCTGTTAATTTTGCAAAATTCAGAGAAAAACGTGAAAGGATGAAAAATATGAGAAATTCGACAAATCTGAATGATTTATCACTCTGAATCTGCTGAAATTAAGTGCGTAATTGTATGTTTGATCTCGCAACCGAGCTCCTAGCTCTGATACCACTTGTTAGGTCCGGATTCGTCTCTGTTTCGATTGCGAACCGACCGTTCGAAGTGCGGAATCCTTGAACGATCGTGACCGAACACACGAACAGTAATTCTAACTGTGATTCTATTCAAAGATCTGATAGCGTACAAGAACCATGAATCACGTACACAACACTTTCTCTCTCTAGAACTAGAGCTCTCCAAAGTGCAAATGTGTAAAGTCTTCAAAAAGTTCTAAATCTAAACCCTAAGACTTCTTTATATAGGCCATGGCTTATAAGGGATTTCCCCTTATTTACAATATTGCCACCTAGCCTTTTCTATCTAATATTACAATGTAAGCTTAAACTTAAACTATTTCTGCTACGGTTTGAGATGACGGAGGCGATAGACATAAATGCACTAACAGAAAGCACTTAGGTTAGGGTTCAATTTAGAATGTAGACGTTGTTAAACCATGTCATATGAGTTCCAATACTCATTTGGTTTACAAAACCTCATCCTATCCGATCTTCCGACTTAGTTCCGGTTTACTTATATAGTTATTAGATTGCCGATTGATTCCGTGCTCCCTCTAGCTTTGCTTGGTTGTTGTTCAAGACCTCTAAGCATTCTTAGGTGAGTACATAGTTCCCCTATTTTACTGTTTTTAATTGTTTTGGGGTGATTCATATGTGCTAAATGTTTTCAAGGTTTTAACGATGGTTTTCAAAACGATTTTCGATATTATAACAATGGTTTCAAAAACGATTAAAATGGTTTATATTAAATTAATAACGATTTCGATATAGTAAACAAACTTGTTGGTTGTATTTACATAACGAATAATATCCATTAGTTTTGGCCGAACCGACCAGTATTAGGTTATGGTACCATAGGATCTGACAAATCCCGTTTTCAGACTGCACCCATGGTTATGTGTGGGTTAGGTGGGTAACGACTGAATCTGTGATTGTTAATTTACCCTTTGGTGGTTTATTAATGCGAGAAGCGATAGGCGAGTTGCGAAGGTTTGGATGTTATTAGCGAGACAATCAAAAGTAGTTTTCACGATTTAAAACGAGAATGATTTAAACGACTAAAGCGATTTTTAACGAATTAAACGATTTGGGTAAACGATTGGTTTTTGGTTAGTGTTTAGATAACGGGACGGGTGTAATATGATGAAAGCATGGTGGATACGCCACTGGTACTTCCTATATATATGTTTTCGTCATATTACATGCGGTAGCGTTATTTAGTTCACTTGGGTAAACGATTTTGAAACGATGTCACACAAACGAGGTTTTCGAAATAATATAAACCATACGAGTTTTATTAACGATATTTATATACGAGTTTTATTAACGAGATTTATATACGAGTTTTATTAACGAGATTTATTAACGAGTTTTATTAACGAGAATTATTAACGGGAATTATTAACGAGTTTTATTAATGAATTTTATTAAATAAATGTTTTGGGTTAAGAATCATGGCTATGAGATTTTACAAATTATAACCAACTTGATTTGAGTTGGTTAATTATGTCGCAATACTACACTTTTCAAAACAAGGTTTTTAATTAAGTATTGCAACATGTAAACTAGCCATGAATCCGACACTCTCAAAAACCTATGTACTCGCCAGCATTTCTTTGCTGACTTTGTATTCACATATGTTTCAGGTGTTGTTGAATTATGTTGATTGCTAGGATGCATGCTCACATAGGACTAGACGAGGCCTTAGTGACTTAATAACAATGATAGACTATGTTTAACTTGTTTATTTAGATATAGTAAAATGGTTTATATTAAATTCATATAACGATTTCGATATAGTAAACAATGGTTTAAAAAACGATTAAAATGGTTTATATTAAATTAATAACGATTTCGATATAGTAAACAAACTTGTTGGATGTATTTACATAACGAATAATATCCATTAGTTTTGGCCGAACCGACCAGTATTAGGTTATGGTACCATAGGATCTGACAAATCCCGTTATCAGACCGCACCTATGGTTATGTGTGGGTTAGGTGGGTAACGACTGAATCTGTGATTGTTAATTTACCCTTTGGTGGTTTATTAATGCGAGAAGCGATAGGCGAGTTGCGAAGGTTTGGATGTTATTAGCGAGACAATCAAAAGTAGTTTTCACGATTTAAAACGAGAATGATTTAAACGACTAAAGCGATTTTTAACGAATTAAACCAGAACATCGCCAGACGAAAGAGGAATGCGAACTATCTTATCGAAACAAATCACCTCAGCATTTGGTTTAGCTAACCAATCCATCCCTATGATAATGTCGAAACTCCCAAGTTGCATCGGCGTGAGGTCAATAGGAAAAAAGTGATTATCAAAGTTAAATTGACAGTCGCAAATAACAGAATTGAGTACAAGAGGTTTACCAAGAACAACTTTGACAGATAAGGGTTTCCTTAGTTATCTAACCATACATAAAAGTAGTTTTCATTCTAAGAAACGAAGTGACAATTTGTGTAATCACTTTAATTCCTTGGTTAGATACATACATAAAAGATGGTGACTTGTACTTGTGCGATATAAGTCTAGTGACTAACGTTAATAAAACACGTATAGGTCACGACACTATATAAGCAAACCCGGTGAAGTTTACGGCGCAAGATACGCAAAGTTGTGAGTTCATGTCCCCACTTTTAAACTTTTATATGCTTTCTAAACTTGGGGAAAATACATGTGTTACGGTATGTTGAATACAAAAACTAAGGAATGATACTTTAGATCGTGTCACGAATAGGGTACCAAAAGCACCATTAATCGTGTACATACTAAGACCGCGGAACAAAAGGTTAGAGCTAATGGGTTTCATGCAGCCACACTCTTGGTCATAACTAGTACCAAGCAATGCTTTTGTGTCTCAGTCGTGAATCGACTACTAAAAATGCCTATGGTTTGGATGCTTCCTATGTCGTGTCACATGTTAATGGCCTTGCAAACCATTAGCGATCTCGATTTCCTTATAGTTACAGAAATACTTGTTTCATACAAATTACATACCATGTTTTCATTCAAAGTATACAAACGTTCAATACAAAAACTGCATGAATTCACACCAACATTATGTTGACGATTTTCCAAAAACTCACATGTATTTCAGGTAACTAAAGTGGATATGCGCGCGGTCTTACTCTTGCTCTTGGATGTTGTTTATGTTTATCTTTGAATAATGTTGTAAACTTTTCAGACAACGTTTTATAATGTGATGTAAACTCCAAACTTAACCTATCTTTTCAGTTACGTAATGTTATTGGTAATTGAAGTAATTTTTACGAGCATGTAGTATGTTTACCATTCGTATGCAATGAGAACCTTTCAAGATCACACCTGGTGCTTCCGCATTAGAAAGGGGTGTAACAAATTGGTATCAGAGCTGTGATTGTAGTGAACCAGGATTCCTTCTCGAGTCTAGACTACAATCTTTAGGATCCTTTCACGAAAACAATTTTTTTTAAAGTTTTCATTGCATAAAACTTTCCGCGACATCCACTACCTGAAACTGTTTTCAAAGAGTCAAGTAAGAACACTACGATACTTAGGGTGCACTGGAGTAGCACTTGTCTTTGATTAGAAATTACTTGCAACTATGTGTAATAATTGATATATACATATACTAGAAATAGAATATCTCAGGTACTCTTGACTTTACCTGAAAACAATGGCCTATCTGAAGGAAGTGATCCGATGATGAAACAAACTGTGCAAGGACTTACGTAATTATGGATGCATACATAATTATGGAATTCAGTGCACAGAAACCACAGCAAGTCTTGTCACGTATCAAACAAGAATCCTTCAAATACAAGAGTAGGTCAAACGAAAACACCCTCACCCCTTCCCCAGCCTATTAAATGCTCTTTTGGAGCAATGATTTAGGGTGTAGATACAAGAACCGCCAATGTGAAGAAAGATATTTTGTCCTTTACATATGTTAAACTTGTACTATGGGGTGATGTAACTCTTGTGCATTTTGTTTACCTTGCAAACAATGATGTAACAAGTTGCCCTAATATGTGTAAAGACTCGGTGAATATCTTATGACACATCAGTATTTATCTATTTATGCATGCTTGATTGCTGTATGAATTGATTTATACGTTTGGCAGATTGTTTGATGTCACTTATATGGGTATATGTCTGTGTATATATACTGCTACTGTCTCGTATGACGATGTCAAACAAATGTCTAACCCTATTGTGTTATGTTCTGACAGAACATGGCACCTAGAAGAGCTGTGAACAATCAGGATTCCGATCAGCCCCCTCCTCCTCTTCTACCGAGGACTGCTGAAGAACTGAACGCCCTACTGGAAGAAAGGATCTCCGCAGCTATCGCCCAATACGAGGCGAACCGCACCGAACAAAGTGGAGGACCAAGAAATGCTAGACATAATGGGCAGGGAGATACATCTCGAGGAAACACAGCTCAAGGCTGCACTTTCAAGCAGTTTCTCGACTGCAAGCCGCTGAATTACGACGACACTGGAAGAGCAGTGGCTTTTGTTACGGGGTTGTTTATTGGTGAAGCTTTGACTTGGTGGAATTTGCAAGTCCATACTCTGGGTGATGATGTTGCATATGGCATGACGTGGGATGAACTAAAGGATCGAATGACAGAGAAGTATTGCTCTCGTGCTGAACTTCAAAGATTGGAGACTGAGTTCTGGTACTTGACCATGGAAGGTGCTGACATTACTGGTTATACCCGAAGGTTCCACGATTTGTCGAGAGTGATCCCCTACATGGTGACTCCCGTATTTAAGCGCGTTGAACGCTACATCTGGGGATTGGCACCAGAGTTTCGCAGCATGGTAACTTTGGCTAAACCTGAAACGATCACTCAGGCTGTAACTCTGGTTGTCAGCCTTACTGAAGATGCTGTTCGTATGAAGAAGTTATCACTGAACCCAACTAAAAAAACCGAGACGCATGCTGAGTCGTCTGGTGACAAGAAAAGGAAGCATGCGAGCCTGAATCAAGCAACACATAATAAACAAGGGTTCCAACAATAAGAAGCGAGAACCCAACCCGCATCAGGAGGCGAAAACTCTTGCAACCATGAATGACGCTCCTGCCAGAGGATACCTGGGCACTCTGCGCATTTGCAACTAGTGCAAGCGTCATCACGAAGGAGTTTGTCGCGTTCCAAAATGTGACAAGTGTGGAAAACTGGGTCACCATACTGAGAACTGTTGGGGAAAAGGAAATGGAAGTGGTAATAGAAATGGGAATGGAAACCGCAATGGTGCTGGTAATAGAAACGGTGGTGGAAATGGCAATGGCAATGGTAACCGGAATGGTAATGGAGATGGGCAGAACCAAGGATGCTTTGGTTGTGGAAGCAAGGATCATTTCATGAAAGATTGCCCAAGGGGGAACAATGCTCAGGCTCGAGCATTTGTGATTGGAGCAAGGAACGCACGCGAGGACCCTAATGTGGTCACCGGTACGTTTCTCGTTAACAATCACTTTGCATCCATACTATTTGACACTGGTGCCGATTATAGCTTCATGTCTGTGGAATTTAAACGTATGCTTGGAATAAAATCTAGTAGATTAGATATTCCTTATTCCATAGAACTAGCCAATGGTCAACTTGTTGAATCAGGCAAAGTTGTTAGAGGTTGCACATCAGAACTTGATGAGCGAAGATTTAGCATCGACCTCTTACCTATTCAATTTGGTAGCTTCAATGTAGTGGTCGGAATGGACTGGCTGTCCAAGAACAAAGCTAAATTTGTTTGTGACGAGAAAATCATTCGCGTCCCTCTGACGAATGATGAAACTCTCATCGTGCATGGAGAAAAACGAGACGTGCCTCTGTGAATCATCAGTTGTATGAAGGCACAGAAGTGCTTAAGGAAAGGATGTGTTGCCTTCCTGGCACACGTTGTAGATAAGAAGGCTGGGGAGCCGAAACTCGAACACATCCTGTGGTGAAGGAATTCCCTGATGTTTTTCCTGAAGATCTGCCAGGGCTACCTCCCAACGACAAGTCGAATTCCATATAGACTTGGTTCTAGGAGCCGCTCCTGTAGCCAAGGCACCCTATCGGCTTGCACCATCCGAAATGCAAGAATTATCTACATAACTCCATGAGTTGTTGGATAAAGGATTCATAAGGCCAAGCTTCTCACCTTGGGGAGCTCCAGTATTGTTCGTGAAGAAGAAGGATGGAACACTGCGGATGTGTATCGATTACATAGAACTGAATAAGCTCACTATCAAGAATTGGTACCCACTACCGAGGATCGATAACTTATTCGATCAACTGCAAGGATCGAGCTACTATTCCAAGATCGACCTTCGATCTGGGTACCATCAGTTAAGAATCCAAGAGGAGAGCATACCAAAGACTGCATTCCGAACGCGTTATGGGCATTACGAGTTCCTTGTGATGCCATTCGGACTGACGAATGCGCCAGAGGTATTTATGGATCTGGTGAACCGCGTAAGCAAACCATATCTCGATAAATTCGTGATTGTATTTATCGATGATATCCTGATTTACTCGCAAACGAGAGAAGAGCACGAGCAACACCTCAGAACCATTTTGGAACTACTGAAGAAAGAGAAACTTTATGCGAAATTCTCCAAGTGCGAATTTTGGATTCGTAAAGTACAGTTCCTTGGACATGTTGTGAATGAGAAGGGCATTCATGTAGACCTAGCCAAGATAGAAGCAATAAAGAATTGGGAAGCCCCCAAAACCCCAATTGAAGTTCGATAATTTTTAGGCTTAGCGGGCTATTACCGACGGTTTATCGAGAATTTCTCCAAGATAGCTCAACCACTGACTATCCTTACGCAGAAGGACAAGAAGTACGAATGGGGTGATAAGCAGGAAGAAGCCTTCCAACTGCTCAAAAATAAGCTATGTGATGCACCGATACTATCCTTACCCGAAGGCACTGAAGACTTCGTGGTATACTGCGATGCTTCACGTCAAGGTTTGGGTTGCGTGCTCATGCAATGCCAAAAAGTCATCGCTTACGCTTCAAGACAGTTGAAGGTGCATGAAAGGAACTATACCACTCACGACCTAGAGCTAGGCGCAGTGGTATTCGCTTTGAAAATATAGCGACACTATTTATATGGTACTCGATGCACAATCTTCACAGATCATAAAAGCCTACAGCACATATTTGATCAGACGGAATTAAACATGCGGTGGGTCGAACTGCTGAACGATTATGACTGTGAGATCAAGTACCATCCTGGAAAGGAAAATGTTGTAGCAGATGCGTTGAGCCAAAAAGAAAGGGTTAAGACCCTAAGAGTTCGAGCATTGGAAATGACTATTCGAACGAATCTCACTGCACGCATTCATGACACACAACAAGAAGCCCTTAAGATGGAGAATCGTAGAGCTGAATACCTCCGAGGTATGCTGAAAAATTTGGTGCCAAACAAAGAGGGAACCTTATACTTTAAGGGGCGTATTTGGGTTCCGCTCTATGGCGGTATTCAAGAAGTCATCCTTAATGAAGCTCACAAGTCGAGAGACTCGATCCATCCAGGATCGGACAAAATGTATCAAGATTTGAAGGATTACTATTGGTGGCCGAGGCTTAAAAGCGATGTTGTTGTTTATGTTGGAAAGTGCCTAACCTGTGCTAAGGTTAAGGCTGAATATCAGAAACCGTCTGGCCTACTGCAACAACCAGAGATACCCATGTGGAAGTGGGAGCAAATCTCGATGGACTTCATAACGAAATTACCCAGGACGCATGATATGATATGGATGATAGTAGATCGGTTAACGAAATCTGCGCATTTCCTACTGATCCGAGAGAAGGGTAGCACTGGAAAGCTTGCTGAGATGTACTTGAAAGAAATCGTGGCACGTCATGGAGTGCTTACCTCTATTATTTCAGATAGAGATGGACGTTTTGCCTCGAGGATCTGGCAATCATTCCAGGAAGCCTTTGGATCTCAACTAGATCTAAGCACGACCTTCCATCCGCAAACAGACGGCCAGAGCGAACGGACCATACAAACGCTTGAAGATATGCTTTGCACATGTGTTATGGACCTAGGCGGCAGCTGGGATACTCATCTACCTTTAGTTGAGTTTTCCTACAATAACAGTTATCATACGAGCATAAAAGTCACGCCGTTCGAAGCTCTATATGGCCGCAAGTGCCGCTCGACATTATGTTGGGCAGACGCTGGAGACAAACGTATGGTTGGTCCTGAACTTGTTCAAGAGACCACCGACAAAATCATGCAGATCCGAGAGCGCATTAAGGCGACTCGAGATCGATAAAAGAGCTACGCTGATCGAAGATGAAAAGCATTAGAGTTCAAGGTGGGAGACAAAGTTTTGTTGAAGGTCCCACCTTGGAAGGGCGTAGTAAGATTCGGAAAACGTGGAAAGCTGAATCCACGATACATCGGACCATTCAAGATTTTGGAAAGAATTGGTACCGTGGCTTACAAGTTGGAATTACCGGAAGAACTTAACGAAGTACATGATACGTTTCATGTGTCCAATCTCAAGAAGAGTCTAACCCAAGAAAAGTGATCATCCATGCGGATGAAGTGCATATCGATGACACACTCCGATTTACAGAACAACCCGTTGAGGTTACAGACTGGAAAGTCAACAAGACCTGAAGGAATAGTGTCAAACTTGTCCAAGTACGTTGGAACTCTAAACATGGACCCGAGTACATGTGGGAATGTGAAGACCAGTTTAAAGAAAAGTACCCCCACCTATTCAAGAAAACTCCTGTGAGAGATAGCTCAGTTTGAATTTCGGGACGAAATTCTTTTAACGGGGGGAGACGGTGACAACTGGCACAAAACCGGTAATTTCTGTATAATTTAATTATTATTTAATATTTGCAATTATGTGCTTAAATGTCAACATTGTCTGATTTCATACTATACTTGTGAATTCATGCACGCTTTATACTTCAAATATGGCTTAATACATTAATGTTAGCGTTGCGTCAGAAAGACTAGTAAACTCACCTGTAAGACACATTATGTCGACAATTCTACAGAAAGCAGTCAGACAATAGAATTGGGGCCTAGGAGTAGGTCCAACGTCTAAAATACATTAAAACCCAAGTATGGATACAAGGGTTAACATATAGACTTTCTGGAAGCTAAAATATGCACTAAAAAGCACCCGAAACACACTTTAAATACTGAATTTTGCATATTTCAGCAAAATTCAGCATTGTAACAAGTTAGCAACATGTAAAAATATGACTAAATGGTCCTGAATGCTTTCCTAAGTGTTGGGAATTAAAAGTGTCACAAAAGAGTACTTAAAGATAACTAAACGAAATAGCTTGACACTTTAACGAACTGGTATCTAACCGAACAACCGGACACTACCCGAAACTTCAAAATTATACTAGAAGCATTGTTTATTTATTTCTGAGCTAGTTATGATCCCCGAACACCCTAACACTCTATATAACACCATATATGCATAACACCTAAATAATTACACTTAAATTCTAACTAAGTAACATAACTTACCATTGAAACTTACACTTTACCCCCACCCCCTTTCATATTTACGGTCACAATGGGTGACCCCACCAACAAAATCCTACATGATCTTTCTTGATCTCCTTGGATTCATTTAGATATAATGAAGATCTTGCATGTACTATTAGGAACATAAAACACATTGGTTATTACACAAACTTGGTTATAAGTAAACATAAAGATCAAGGCCCTCACTTCATCTTCATCACACCACACCTCTCTTTCTCTCCCCTCCATTCTCGGCCGAACTCCAAGCACCACACCACCACCATTTCCATCCAACTCTCATCTATTCCAAGTTAATCACAAGGTGCAAGAAGGTGTCTAACGAAGTGTGGAGCTTGTGGATCTTGAAGGACCTCTCCCGATTGCTTTTATCCAACCCATTTGTCATCTTCAACCTCTTGTGTTCTTCCCTAGCCTTGTGCTAGTAGTAAGACCCTTATAATCCCATGTTATTGCATATTTAGGTGGTTAATAGATGATGAACATTGTTAATCTTGAAGAATACTAAATAACATGATCATGATACTTTAATATAAACTTAATAACATAAGAATACATGTTGGTTGTGTTGATTTGCTCCTTGATGATTGATGATTTGTGTTAGTGATGTTAGACATCATAAGAAACCTACTAGATTGTGATTAAACACATGATCTAGTAAGTTAAGGTGCTGATCTTGTGAAAGACCAAGATCATCATGCTTTATGTCTTCATGAACTTGAATGATGAAATTGGTTTTCATATGTAAAGATGATTTAAACAAAATACAAATCTTGTAAATTGATGATTACAAAAATAATTTTATCAAGAAACCAAGCTTATTTATAAGATTTACAAAGTCATGGTTTCTAAGTAAACTAATCATATTTTTAGTGTTTAAACAAGACTAGAAACATGTTTGTAACAAGAAAAATACAAAAGAAATATTTTTAGAAAAATCATCTTACAAGTTGTAAATGACTAAATCTTTCAAGAATGTGATTTAGAAACAAATAAATATGTTTTTAAGGGTAACTAAAGCTACTAAACAACATGGTAAGTTACTACAAGTTTTTACAAAAACTTCAAGTTCATGATGTAGTGTAATTTACTTGATTTTGACACTCGGTAAGTGTTGAATGAGTAGATGATTGTTTTTGATGATTTTAAAAGAAAATAAACACATGTTTTGAAAACATGGGAAACCTCCATTTTTAGGGGAAACCATGTCAAAATTTCTATAAAATTTTGACACTTAGAAAAATATAAGTTTTCTATAAAACTTATTCCCTAAAAATTCGCCTAAAAATACTTACCAAGGTTTCCGTAATTTTTGTGTAAATTTCAAGTTAAGAAATGATGATTTCTTCAAAGATAAAAATTGATATTAAGTATGTATATTTTTGAGGAAAATATATATATTTATTGATCACCAAACTTTGTGCTAAGTGTATGTGATATGTATTATGTATAGTAGTGTATTAGGGCATGAAAAATACACTAAACACTCCTAAGGAGTAAAGAAAATACAAAAATACACATACAAAATACATGAGAATACATAGAAGCACATGGTCAAGTTATGAACTTAAAATATATTTGGGATGAAATATAACTCGGGTGAAAAATACAAGATACTTATATTTATTTTGAGAAAATAATATAAGTAAGATACATAGTTAAAAATATAAATTATTTTTAACAACCAAGAACACATACATAAAAGATGGTGACTTGTACTTGTGCGATACAAGTCTAGTGACTAACGTTAATAAAACACGTATAGGTCACGACGCTATATAAGCAAACCCGATGAAGTTTACGGCGCAAGATACGCAAAGTTGTGAGTTCATGTCCCCACTTTTAAACTTTTATATGCTTTCTAAACTTGGGGAAAATACATGTGTTACGGTATGTTGAATACAAAAACTAAGGAATGATACTTTAGATCATGTCACGAATAGGGTACCAGAAGCACCATTAATCGTGTACATACTAAGACCGTGGAACAAAAGGTTAGATCTAATGGGTTTCAGGCAGCCACACTCTTGGTCATAACTAGTACCAAGCAGTGCTTTTGTGTCTCAGTCGTGAATCGACTACTAAAAATGCCTATGGTTTGGATGCTTCATATGTCGTGTCACATGTTAATGGCCTTGCAAACCATTAGCGATCTCGATTTCCTTATATTTACAGAAATACTTGTTTCATACAAATTACATACCATGTTTTCATTCAAAGTATACAAACGTTCAATACAAAAACTGCATGAATTCACACCAACATTATGTTGATGATTTTTCAAAAATTCACATGTATTTCAGGTAACTAAAGTGGATGTGCGCACGGTCTTACTCTTGCTCTTGGATGTTGCTTATGTTTATCATTGAATAATGTTGTAAACTTTTCAGACAACGTTTTATGATGTGAGGTAAACTCCAAACTTAACCTATGTTTTCAGTTAAGTAATGTTATTGGTATTTTAAGTTATTTTTACGAACATGTAGTATGTTTACCATTCGTATGCAATGAGAACCTTTCAAGATCACACCTCGTGCTTCCGCCTTAGAAAGGGGTGTGACAAACTGTGTCATTGAGATTGAACACAAAAGGCTAGTGTTCAATTCACTCAATGTTGGCTCTGATACCAACCTGTCACACCCCGATATTTCCACCTATTACCGGTGGGCCTGGTGGGGAGTATCGTGACGTAGTTGATATTATCATAGTCAATTTATCATAGTTCAATGCACAGCGGAAGTCTAAAAGTAATAATATTACAAATCGAATGAAAGTAACATAGGTATTACAAACGAAATGTAAAAGGATCCACAGGCGGATCAAAACAAAGGAATTATTGTTCAACAGATTTTAAGGTGATAAAGCTTGCAAGACTCTTTATTTATTCACTCAGGAGTAGCCAGCCTATTTCGCATAGTACCTGTACTTAACCTTTTGGAAAATGCATCAGTTTACACTGGTAAATACAATTAACCGACTCTTTTGAAAATATTTAAGAAAATTGATTTAAATGCACAAGGCACAAATAATCTTTTATAACTTGGGACAATTATAAAAATAATCTTGTATACAGTTTTATATGTTTGTCGTCCGTCAAGGCCGGTTAGAAGAGCCGGACAAGATTAACTGACACACCACAAATATAATGCCTACAAGGAAAACTCCTTATTGTGGGATACCTTTTATACATACGCAACTGTCAGGTGTATGCGTACACCCCGTGCTTAAGTCATGACCATTTCAATGAATGAGCCGAGGATATCCAGGACATGGTCATTAACCCCCCAAAGACATTGCACCAAACAAAACAGATTAAAACGGGTCATGTAAATATATTGATCACAATCCGATTTAAATAACTACACACCCGACCAAGCGGTATTATTATAATACCATATCCCAAGCCCGTATAACGGAAAATAAGTTAAAAGTATTTACCTGAGCAAATTACAAATTTATCTCAGCCGTCTAGTCAATTCAGCAAGTGCAAATATCTTTTACTAGGCTCCTAAATCTGGAACGAAGGTTTTAATAACCTATTAGATTCCTAATGGGTTTTACTTAAGTTTAAACTTAGACCGGTTAGTTTTAAAGAAAGGTTTACGGTTCAAAACGCAAGATTAAGCGAAGACCGGATTAGAATGTTATTTAGACCTGACAAGTATGAAGACTTGTATGATATGGGTAAACTAAACACATTCTGGATTTTGAGGTAAAAATGATAAGGTTTGACCCGTTTCGGTCAATTTATGCAAACTATTCACATAAACCACACTAAACGCGAAAAAATGCATAACGGGTAACCAAATGAGTCATGAAAAGGTTCCCTAAGTTAATATGCTTAAAATGTGTTATGATATCAGTAGGATACCTTCCATTATGCCCAAAATGAATTTAAAATCAATTTGAGCCCCGTAGGGGTATTTTGGTCATTTTAAAGATTATAAAAGAGGTTAAATGACAATATGAGGTTCTGGTCTAAAATGATCAGTAAAATATTTATTTTAGTAGGTTATATCAGTAAGATATTAAACATATGTGAAATTTATCATCTATGGCCAAACTATGCACCGTAGGGGCATTTTGGTCATTTCACATAAGCTTTAAGGGTCAAATTTGGAAATCTGATTTCAAAACTTTTACTTACTGTTAAAGTATCAAAATTTACTTATAACATCAGTAGGGAATGGGTCTTAAATGTTAAACATAGTTTTTACCCATACTATGTGTTTAAAACGCGTAAAAGTCGGTTTTAGGCGATTTTCAGGTTATATAAGGAAAGCTGAGATTTTATCAGTCCAGAAGGCTTAAAATATTTTATTTAACATATGAATTCGGTGGAAAAGATTTGGTATCGAAATGTTATGTAAAACTCATTTTATTAGTAAAAAGGGTATAATCATCAATTACCGAATAAAAACAAGAACCCCATGTTATGATCAGTTTAAAAATTAACAAAAATCACCAAAAACCCCAAAATATTATATTAAATCAGTGGGTAAAAGGTTTGGTGTCAAAATTTGGGTTTAAATGGGTTTTATGCTAAAATGCCGTTTAAATAAATAAAAAGCTTTGAATTTACGATATCGAGCATAACTCCTAATTTAGACCTCAAACTGATGTCAAATTTTTAGGACATGTTTATAAATCAGTAATAAATGTTTTTGTCTTCTCACATTTTCAAAAATCTTGTTTTAATATCAAAAGGGCATAATGGTCAACATTTAAGCAATTAACGTGTGACAATCCGAATTTTCAAGGTTTGTGCCTGCAGTTTTGTGATTCCGAATCCTCTCGTTGTCATCTTTCCTATGCTTGTTTTAATAAATCTGTTCAAACCGTGACCTTGATAAACGTGTTAGGATATATCGTATTCGAGCAATTGTGTGTGTGCATGTAATGGGTTAGTTGTGTTAGGATAATTCCAGGTTTAGTGTTGATTGGGCTTATATGAATCAAATCAAAAGGGAAAGTCATTGGGCCGCCATCATCTTAGACATAACATCGGCCCAATCCTTTTTTGTAATCCCTACCCAAATCCTTGTTTTGTTAGTAAACACAATTGGCCCAACCTTCCATCCCTATATGTTCATGTATACGTAACTTGTATGCACACAAGATTTTAACAAACCCTACATTCCCTTTAGTACGTGCGACAGTGGACGAACCCCCCCCCCCCTCGAAGACATCATTCCAGTTTGTTGATTGTGGTTACTAAAATCCTGTTCACATTAATATTGCTCGATCGATTCTTGTTTTATATGTGCCTGATTCTTGTTTATAATAATCCCTATTTGATGATCATGTGTACGTGCAATCTGATGTAACGAGTTATGTGTATATATGGATGTATGATGATTACCTGATGATATTGTACACTGATATTAAGACTCGATGTTTATGTGATGAGAATGGTGGGCCGAATAGCATGGTTAATGGATGATGGGGTTATATATATGTGGGTAATGATTAGGTTCGAGCATTATGTATGTTAACGGCTGAATCATGAGTTGGTTTAGAGTGTTATATAAATGTTAGTTAACCTTAATCATAAAGAGACCTAGATCCTTGCGTTAAAACCTGGTTCGAGGGATATGTATGCATGATTAACATTGTGTATGCATGATTGTGTTAATGATTGTGTCCATGATAAGTGTGTAGAAGTTGTTGAGATCTTATTAATGCTGCCATGTGATGTGTTAAGGAAAGTGGCGGCCATGTGATGTAATATTGATTTGATCAAACAAGTAGGAATCCTATTGTGACACCTGGGTCACTGCGACCATCAAAAAAATGCCAAGCCAATGAAATATTGTATTTCATACTTGGGATCTGTATAAATATGTGTATCTTTTGCACATATCAATTCTTGTTCGATTTCAAGCTCTAAATCGCTTTCTGGAAGGTTATACGCGCACTAATGCGTAAATATAACCAGTTTAATGCAACGAACACTCCGGAATAGTGAAATAGGCTTAACATACCTTAAATAACCTTTACATAACTTAGAAATAAGTTTTGAAGGCTTTGGTATGGCAAAATCAAGTTAAATCGCTTACAGGGACTAAAGTTGACAAACTGCGAAAGTATGCCAATTTGAACTGTAACAGACATTCCGGAACATGGCCATAAGTTAAACATACCATAAATATCCTTTACATAGCTTAGAAATAGGCTTTGAGGGGTTCGGTGTGCTAAAATAAACTTTTGGGCCATTCAGGGACTAAAAGCGTCAAAAAGTGCACAAGTTTGCATTTTCGCGCATAACTTACGTTCTGAATACATCCGGACATCCAAAAATTTATGTAAGCACTAAAATATTTTATTTTAGTGTTTGTCTTGTTAAAAATCCATCCGTCGCGCAATTTGGATCGTTTTTGCGTTCGATACGACTCCCGTCGTAATTAACCAAACAACGCAACCGTACGGCCAAACGAACCGACATCCGAGATATTTTTTGAGCACATTTTAAGTTCCCTATACTTTAACATCATTGTGGAGCTTGAAATTGGGTTTGACGGGTGTTAGAAGTGCCAAAACACGACGATACGCGCACAGGGGCCTGTTCTGCCATTTTTTAAAGTTTCAGACCTGCAAGGTCCTTACGGACCTCAACATTCTTAGTGTTGAGGTCCGTAAGCAGGGGTCAGATGTAGAAACTTGTTTTTAACAGCCTGTTTCCAGCCGTTAAACCCCCCAAAGGCCAATGCCACTTGTCAATAACTGGTGGTGGGGGCAAAATGAGCTACCATAACATTCCGACAAGTGTACGGGTGAGATCAAGGCACGTTATTCGATAAACGATCCTAACGGTTGTCCATTTACTATAAATACCCACCTCAACTTCACCCATTCCTCACAAATCTGATCAAAAGTGCTCTAAGTTGAAGCAAATCACTTCATACGTGAGCTACTCGATCAAGATTTACTAGCGGGGACCCTTTGTAAGTGTTCCTTCGTTCTTTTATCGCTTTTCTAGTCCGAAAGTCGAACTATGTTTGACTTTCTGCATTGACCAGTTTATGGTCGATGCAAAGTTCGTTTGAACTTCATAACGTGAGCGTGATCACGATGGTTATAGTCCTTAGTGACTATACCTACTGATTACCACGTTATCTAGGCTTAGTGACGAGTCGTAGTTTCGGCCAAAATGCGTGTTATTGCGTATTTTGTAACCAAACTACTCTTAGGTATCAAAACCGTTTTTTTGATACCAAACCTGTTTTCTAAACTTAGTTAAGCATGTTTTAACATGCTTAGCTCGGCACTTTTAGTTTAGTGCTTATATAGGGTCGTAAGGTAAGCGATCTAAACAATCGCTTATACTTTCGAACCCGACCCGTTTGGTCGATCATTAGGATCCGACCAAACACATTAGGTGACCATAGTATATAGGGAATAACCTTTCGAGGTTATACCTTATGGTCACATCGTTTGAGTAGTTGTATGATAGGTAGTATATATGCCTTAGGTAAATTACCAAAATGCCCTTTTAACGCCAAAATTTATTTTAAGCATATGTAACATAACTTTTGGTATCTAAACTGATTTAGTAACAATATTAGACATGTTAAGGCATATTTTACTTGTCATAGGACTAGTTAGGCGTTCCCAACGCGTTTCACGCGAACGACGCGTTAAAGTAACATAAGCTACCTAAACGGGTCGTAATGGGTCGTAAGCACTTAGGTTAGGTTTCATTTTAGTATGTGGGCTTTGTTAAACCATATTACACGAGTCTCCATACTCGTTTGGTTTACGAACCCTCATTCTATCCAATCCTCCGATTTAGGTCCGGTATATTAACATAGTTACCTATATTAGGTGCCGTTTGATATCCGTGATCTCTAGCATTGTTTGGTTGTTACTCAAGGATTACTAAGCAATCTCAAGTGAGTACATAGACCCCTCTTTTACTGTTTTCCAAACTGTTTTGGGGTGAAACACATGTGCCTACTTGTTACTTTCATGCTTTCCTGTTTTCACGTCATATACTTGCTATGTTTATTAGTACATTTATAGTACATGATTTCAATACATTTTATGCTATGTACGCCCATTGTGTGCATACTTAGTACATTGTTTTACATTACACTTATGCTATGTATGTCCATTACGTGCATACTTAGTACGTTGTTTTACATTACACTTATGATATGTATGTCCATTACGTGCATACTTAGCACATTGTTTTACAATACACTTATGCTATGTATGTCCATTAGGTGCATACTTAGTACATTGTTTTACATTGCATTTCGGTTGCATATGCTCATCCAGCATATGAACACATTATACTACATTTTGAACCTTTGTAACCATTTGATTATATGAACCGTTTGTAACTATTGAACCGTGTGAACCAGTTGTATCTGTTGACATGATTTACATTTGACAATAGACATTTGACTATACATAAACATTTCTACAATTGTTAAACATTTTACTTTGGTGGTTTGGTTTGAGTAAGTGATTTAAGTAACGAGGCGTATGTAATATGATACAAGCACGGTGGATACGCCGCTGGTACTTCCTATATATAAGTGTTTGTATGGTATCACATATTGTAGCGTTATTTGAATCATTTCAATTTGAGACATATAACATTTTATACAAATAACATACTTTTCACAAGACATTGATTTACAAACAACTTATCTTATGCAAACTCATTTTACATGGTTATTCATTTAACCATACATTATTCTCTTAATTATACATATCATCTGATCTTATCGTTTTTCAAATGATCTACAAGACAAAGCAAATTACAAGGTTCATGACTAAACATTTTCTCAAACATAAGTCATGAATTCTGTTTACACAAAACCTATGTATCTCACAGGCATTTTTATGCTGACGTACCTATTTTCACATGTGTTTTCAGGAGATGATGCATAGGACTTATCAAGACATACTTAGGCGGACCTATGCCTTAGTGACTTAAAACGAGACAAGAACTAGTTAATTTATGTTATGTACTCTTTAGTCCTTGTTTAAAACAATGTAAACTTTCATGTTTGATTAATAAAACGAAACTTCAATTGCCATGGATTTGAAACAATTAATTCTGTTAGAACACTCCCCGACGTTTCCGCCACGTTTTGTATGTTCTACGTGGTCGGGGTGTGACACCTATTAATGTTGTCAGTTATAATTAAAGGTATTAAGTGAGTTAATGTCATGTGCAAGATGTCAGAATGTAAGTAAGGTTCACGTGAAACATTAAAAGGTTGTTAAAATTCTAATTGCAAACATTTGATCATGTGCTTGAAGGAATTAAGATAGTGGGACGGTTCATGGGGATTGAAAAGGGATGACTTGGTCAACGACACACTTATATTGCACACTCATATAGAATGTAATTGAAATTCATGTTTTTGATCTTGTAACAAACATGAAAACTGATATGATCGCACTTTGGCCTTGGGCTTCATATACTTTGGGCCGAACACTTATAATGGGCCGCACAAAGCCGGAGTCGCACATTCGGAGTCAATTACACACTTCGGATGGACCGTATTTGGGTGAATCATACACTAAACATTGGGCCACATACCTAGAATAATGGACCGAACACTTTTGTGGGTGATGGATTAACTGTTAGGTATGAAAGTGAAGCATGAACTTGTGGCAATGACTTGTATGAAATTCGAATGTCAATTATGTGCTATGTGATGTTATCTACAAGAATGCGTGGTATAAGTGGGTACGAAATGGATTGTTTCAATGGATGCTATGATATGTGTGATGCGTGATCTCTTATTACGAATTGTATAACGTTATGTGCACTCCTTATATGATACATGTGTCGTGAATATGGGTTACGTGACTTATGTGCATGCAAGCTAATTATTTTTGGTAACCACGGTAGGGTTTGGATTGACTAACTAGGAACGGGTAATATAACCTACCGAGCAAATCTAAGGTGAGTTCATCTATCTTGAGCATGCGTCCCGGTGGTTGGGACAGTCAGTGGGTATCCCGGGGAGGGATAAGTCTTTTGGGTAAAAACGGGAATGTTGGATAATATACTCATCCTATCACCATTAAAGTCCCTCCGTGTTGTTTGGTTACCTGAGTGGTAACATGGTATTAGTTATTAGCGCTACTTAGGTTTGGCAACCTCACCTCGTACCTGGGAGGACGGGTGTTGAACTAATGACCTAGTCATGACCAATGCTTTGATAGGAGCATTGGAGAAAGGGCAATGTAAATCAGAAGCCGTCTTGTATTCGGGGTATTATCAAAATTACTTTCGGATTTAAAGTCAATGGATTAACTAAACACTTGGTAATCAACGTTTTCGTAAAACTATGAACTCACCAGCGTTGTCTGATACACTTGTTGCATGCTCGCAGGTCGTTAGATATCTTGGATTTAGGAACTTGCTCTCTGGAGTAGCAGAAGTGGTCATGGGTCGACTGGAAGGATTCGTGTGATTGAATTATTTATACTTTACATTGGTTTTGAAACAGTTTAACTTGGGTTTATTAACTGCTTCCGCTGAACATGTTGGTTTTCCTTTAAACTCGTAAATGGTATTTTCATTAACAATTGAGGATTTTATTTTGAAATTTGTATGGGTTCAATGTAATTAGTGGCTCGATGTTGGTACGTCACACGGCTATCAGGGACATTCCTTTGGTATCAGAGCCACTGGTTATAGTGAACTAGGTTTTAAAACGTTTTTGTAAAACCAGACTATAATCGAACAATTCTGAATACGTGAATACGACCATGCCACTCAGCTCCAGACTGCAAGGTTCGTCTCTTGCTTACTCATTATACTGCATAACTAGTGAACACTTATGTATGATATTGCATGTGATTGCACTTTTAGCACAACAGTATGAATTCATTACTTGCATGTGTTATGTGAGTGGTAGTGTGGTGTTTCCTTAGATATTCATGACTCGCGTTTTATGATGTTCTTTGCTTGCTACTCGAGTTTGTAGGATCGAATTGTGACCCAAACGAGTCAATCGGAAGAGCTCTAATCTGTTTCAGAGGCGAAAACAAAGAAACAGACGTGAAAACAGCTTGTTTCACTATTAATCGTCTTGTATATTGATTAAAATCAGTTTATATATCAAACGATGCTTCGACAGCAATTCGTTACCGGAACAATGAGAGTTACAAATGAATCCACTTGAAGGCTATTTATAGGACACTTGATTTCGCTTGAAAGTGTCATTTGTCACTTTCAAGCTAAATCACTTCCTTCAAGCGAAATCGCTTGAACTAACAATTCTAATACTAGACTCGATACAAAACGAAGTCGACAGACGTATGCACTAACAGACTCCCCCTCGGATGTTGACGAGTCTTAAGTGTTGACTCTTCAACGTCTTCAGTCTTTATCAGTCTTTGGGCTTTCAGAATCTCTATCTGGCTATCACCTCCAATTTCTTCTTTCTCTAACAGACTCCCCCTCAACTTGTGCAGGGGTCGTAGTCTGGCTTTCGGATCTTTTCAAAACTCTTTATCATATCTCTTGATTCCTTAAGTTTATCAGCATCAGCAATTCCAAAATTGTGACCTGGCTCAATTCTTGCTCAAGAACGAAATCTGGCTTACCTGAATTATCTCTTCCCACAACATAAGTTTCATAATAGATAAGATATATCAAATTTACAAACTTTGCAAACCACTTGAAAATACAATCCAAACACATCTTTTTTTTTAAATGCCGTACAAAAAATTTATCATGTAAGTCACTGATGAACCACTTGAATGAATATCAATTTCATTTCAAACATCTTCAAACAAACTTTCCTAAACCTGTTCGTCATGTTCAGCACTTGGAATTTTGAAAATCAGCTTTTCAATATCAGTTGTCGAAAATCTTTTTGGATTTTTCAAAAATTTATGCTAAAACACACTGAAAATCTTTTTGGAATTTTGTTTTGAAAGAAATACAGTAACGAATCATTTACAAGCAATATTTTTGTGAGTTTGTGTAAGAGGATCATATCAGTTTATGAGACAAATCACCAACACCGTTAAGCTTTAAACATTTTAAGTTCTAAACAATTCACTTAGATTGTCAGTATACTGATCCACTTAAATTTTCACACAAAGTTCAACTGTTTCGAGATACGAGATTAATATCTTAAGCACTTAAATTATTCGCGTGTCCCACCACTTGAATATACTCCCGTATCCAGATCCCAATATTCAGTCTTACAGGTGAGTATACCTAGATGATATCTGTAGGGGGTTAGATGCGAAACCGTGAGATGACAGCTCGACTTTAGGTCTGTCCCCTTTAGAGGATCTTTTTTTTTCAACAGCACATGATTAGCATTTTTCAATGTTTCATCATTTTTTATGTTGAGGGTAGGCTATATTTCAAGCAAGCGTAAAGTATTCTCCGGGGACTAGGCCATTGCTTCCGCATTATCAGAAGTCCCAAGATAATACCCCAGATATCACTAAGCATAAAGACCTAGTATCTCAGAAAGAGAGGTCCTTCAAACAAGATTTCGGGGGTTACCCATATATCCGAGAGATGTTACCCACGATATAAGCAAATTTGAATTTATGTTTATATCTCATCACAATCTACTAAATGTGCAAAAACCTACTGGCACATCATCAGTGAGACCGTTTATCACTATTTAACTTTCCATTTCTTTAGCATGCCATGATCGTCCACTAATGTACTATCATTTCCTCTTTTAAACAACAAAACTCATTTTTGATTTTATCATGTTTTTTACTTTTTCAAATTTTCAAAATGTTTTTGGATTTTCTGAAAATTTTTTACTCCCCCTAAAATGCAAACACATTTTAGGAAATTTGAAAACAAACTATACAATAAAGTGACAACTGATATCGAATTACTTCACTTCGCCATCCTCTTGGCATAAACAATCAGAACTCCCCCTTTCAACAAACTATTTTCCCATTGTGATTTCAAAACACTTAAGTTTGTTTTAATCAAATGGTTTTTCCTGAAAATTAGTTTTGTTGATTTTCAAACCACTTGTAGGTTAGGGGATAAACTCATCATTTTGTTCTCCAAAATACCACTTGTAAGTATGGTCCAATCAAGTTCAACTTAATGACCTTGATTAACCATTTGAAGATAAAAACCTTCTTCAACCACTTGCAATTCAAAATATAACAATATAAAGTATCACCTGTAGATTTACCAACCAAACCTTTTTCAAGAATGATGCCGATTCCTGCTCCACTCTTACCAACCTGGGAGCGCCGGCAAGTCTGGATTTTCAGTTAGGAAAAACTTTCCCCCAAGCCTGACCATCCTTGGGAGATTCTGGAACACACCTGTCCCACCAGCATTTTGATTTGTAAAATTCTTTTGCACTTTTAACCTTTCCATCAACCATCTTCCTGAAAATATGTTTTACTTTTCGATTAAACGCCTTTTCAGTATCAAATTCTTTGTTACCAGCAAAGAATTGTCCTAAAATCTCAAACCTACATTTTGATTTCAAATTGTCTTTTGTCAATGATGGAAAATTTTCTTCGTTCAACTCAAGAACGGAATTATCAACCTTTTTCTCAACACATGACTCCTCTGATTTTATGGAATCAGATTCATTGTCAGAACTTTTTTCAGATTTTACAACCCATTTTTGTTTGTTTAAATCAACTCTTCTTTTGTAAAAACGTTTTGAACTTTCACCTTCTTCGGAAGTTGAATTTTCAAACACTTTCGATTTCTCAGTTGATTGTTTCTTCTCAAAGAAAAGTTTTTCTTTCAGTTTTGAGTTAGAAGTAACTTCCTGTTTTGTGTTATTGGACTGTTGGCAATTCCAAGCAATATGTCCAACTTTTTGGCACGTAAAGCAAGTTCTTCTGTCAACTCTTTGAGCAAACTTCTTCACATTCCTCTTTACCTCAGCAAGAAACTCTTGGTTTGACTGTTTCCAGAATGGTTTCTTCTGCTCATCTTCATAACTTCCTCCTGCAACAAATGTTGTTTTTGGTTTGTAATTTTTCTCATTTTTATAATTTTCCGAGGAACTAAAACCAAGACCTTTCTTTTTGAAATTACTGTTATGGTTTGGTTTCTTTTGAAAACCATAATCAGAACTGTAACCATTTTTCTTGTTCAATCTCTGTTGAACTCTTGAAGTGTACTTTTTAGGTTTTTCAACAAGATTTAAATCTTTTATTTTAGAAATATTAATTTCTGTTAATTTGAAAACCTGTTTGATCATTCAGTTTTGACACTTCTTATTGGAAATTCCTCATCAGAATATAATTTGTCTGAATCATTCAAAGTATATGCCACTTTGACTGGTCCATCATTCAAATTAGATTTTGATAACAGGAATTCTTTATTGTAAACCCTTTTCACCGGTGAACTCGGACTTTTTTCTGACGAAATCGGACTATCAGACTCAGACTCCGGTTTTGACTCTTCATCCATATCTAACACCTGATCGACCACTTTCTTTAATAACTCGGACTCATGATCAGTGTCAGATGCTGTGAATGTAACATCAATACACTACAAGAAAACTGGGTTTTTAGTACGCGCAAAAGCGACCTAAAATGCTATTTTATAGGACCTTTCATTTAATAGGACCAACGGTAAAAGCGTTTCATGTAAAGGGGTCGTAATAAGTCCCGGAACTAAAAAAGCGCCCTAACATCTCAAATAAGATTATGAAACCAATTTTATGGTCGTGTAATATGTTTTTGAACAACCAAAACAGTGTCTTAATAAAAACATATTAGGACACTTTCACGATGTTCTAACATGTGCTTACACACTTTTAATCTTTTAATACACTTACAAGCGTCCTTAGAAATTAATTGATAGGACCCTTATGATGTAACATTATAGTTAATTTAGTACCAAGAAAAGGGTCCTAATATACCAAATAAGATTATGAAACCAATTTTATGGTCGCATAATATGTCTATAGACAACTTAAATTGCGTCCTAAAAAGAACATATTAGGACACTTTTACAATGTTCTAATATGTGATTACCTACTTTTAATCTTTTGATACACATACAAGCGTCCTTAAAAATTAATTTATAGGACCCTTATGACGTAACGTTATAGCTACTTTAATATTAAGAAAATGGTCCTAATATCCCAAATAAGATTATAAAGCCAATTTTATAAACAGACCATCAACATATAACATCCTAATAGTTATTGTATAACATCAACTAATGAAAAAAATAAAACTTCATTATATTTCAAATAAGCATGTTCATAACAAAAACACAAACCATAAATAAGTTATAACATTATCTAACATAAAGTCTTAACATTTAACAAAGAAATAAAAAACAATTAAAGAAATAAGAAGCATAAAATCTTGAGTCGTCATGCGTCCTCAATGCTCATGGACTACCTACAAATAAACCACCCATGTATAAGCATTAAGTTCCATGATATTAAAATTATTTGTATCACAAGTTTAACAAATACATACCGAGATGAATGGATAGGGCCATGCGATGGATGCACCAATACAATCTTGAATTGTAGAAAATAAACCATATGGTCTTTTTTATTGGTACTTGAACGTTTACCTTACACCATTCTGGTCCAATCTCTGTACCACCAACTATATCATTTGGGTCCAAGCTCTGGGCCCTTCCTCTAGATACAGTCTCGGTAGAGTTTAGAATGCTTTTGTAGAAAACTTCATCTCCGACCTAGATTTTAGTTTTCAACAAATATTTATTAAACTCTAGTCATAATAGTGCAAAAAATCATTTTACAAAAAAATTAATAAAGTTTTACACTAGCAGCTAGCAGGCTAACATTTTTATAGAAAAACTAAGGAAAATTGGTTTTTAATAATCTCAGGTTTACGATCTTGTACACAATAATCCCACCTTTACTCTTGGTGCATAATAATCCCACGTTTTTAAAATATTTTCCCAGTGGTACCAGTTAACTTAAAACTAACCATTGTTAGTTTTATCCCACATTTCATCCCAGTCGGCATCCTAGTCACCATATTTTTTTGTTCTCTTGAAACATTGACATTCTACTCTTTTCATAATCATTCATATGTCTTTTGGAGTTTTGTCCTTGCATACTTTTATCTTCCATTACTGGTGTACACAAAAAAGAAAAATCTCATTAAATCATTCATAAAAGGCCCAAATAATTAAGAAATAAAGATTTATAAAAAGAAAGATAAAAGAATAAAAACTAAAACTAAAATACATATCTTTTAACAAACCTCATGAAAATAATTAATCGATACAAAGATATCGATGTTGATATTTACCTATTATGACGGGAATTCAAAGAATGAAAATAGGTCATCGATTGAACGGTTGGTGCCTAAACATTTTTAGACATGTTTTTAAATCTCATTTCTACCAAACCATGTACAACCTATAGTGCTTAATCAAAAAGAACTCCAAATCTAATTAGGGTAAATTACACTTTTCGTCCTTTATGTTTGTATCGGATTGCGATGGATAGCCTTTAACTTCAATAATTACACTCACAATCCTTTATTTGCAAAACCGATTACACTCTACGTCCTTTGTCCTAACTAAGTTAAAATTTTCAGTTAAGTATGACATATGCCTTACACATGAGGACAATTTAGTCATTTTACTCATTAAAAAAATATATTATAAAAAACCATCCCTCATTTATAACACCCACCACCACAACCACCACCACCACACACCTGTCAATACCACCATCCCACCATCTATCCCTGTTATCCCAACATTACTGCCATGGCCTATCAGAACCATCCCAACACCACTGCAAAAACCCACGAGTACCATCACAAACTAACCACTCTGCCTGTTGATGCACAGAATGTCTGTTGACTGCATCTTCATCAAGTCTTAAATCAAGAAAGTCAAGAAAGTCAAGATTAGGGTTTTTATTGTTAATTTCGCTCTAATGTACATGTTTATAGGTGATTTCGCTTTAAGGGACACATGGTGATTTCGCTTCAATGTACATGCCATAAAAGCGAAATCAGATTACATGTGATTTCGCTTTAATGGACTTGACATTGAAGCGAAATTAGACTTAGTATAAATACCCTACATGTGTTCATTCATGGTAACCACAGAAGCGAAATCAGGTCATTTTTGCTGTAACGAAACTCTGTCAAATTGATCTCAGAAAGCAATAAAAGTGAAGGAATTGAATAGGAAAGCTGTTGTTACGTTGCGTATACTGATTCCGCCTTTATACGTGATGATGAACTGCCTTGACTGATCGTTTAGGGTCACGACACGGTCCAACAAGTGGTATCAGAGCTTCAGGACGAGGAGTTCATACTACTACAGCTGAATCTACAAAAATCTCTCATTTCTACTTACTTTCTTTGATACTTTTTCGATTTGAGATAGTTCCTACGGTTAAAATTGTCTAAAATTCAAGTATAACGTGTAAAACCAACTAATAACAAACCCTAGAAAGTTTCAGGTTGAAATACGGATTAAAACATGGTGAAAACTAGTTAAAACGTGATTTCGCTTTTATGAACATCGAGAGTTAATCAACTGATTTCGCTTTTACGAACATGTGATTTCGCTCATAGGACCACCCATACATCAGATTTCGCTTATTTGTCACGTGATTTCGCTCTTAGGACAATCCAAAAGGTGTGATTTCGCTTATTCGGTCTTATCTGATTCCGCTCATACGAACCTTTGAGATTTCGCTCTTGTGGTTTCTAAGTGATTTCGCTTATTCGGTCCAATAGATTTCGCTTATTTGACATCAATAGGGTTTCGCTCATTTGGTCTGTGTATGATTTCGCTCTTATGTCAATCTTGAACGGTCCAATCATACATTGAGTTTATTAGGTAGTTTGAATACACGTGAACTCTGAGTGGATTTGTGTTGATAACATCAATTCACGTGATATAAAATTGAAATCGGTCCAATCATTGAGGTTCACTGCATGTGAAGTTGTTTCGAGACATGTGATATGTGAATTGTTTCATAAATGAAATTGTGATTATCAGTCATTAAAACTCACGAGAATTTGTCAGACATTGAGTGTCGGTTCAATCAAAATTCAGATTTAATTGACGGTCATTAATCAAAAGCAATTGTCAGATTGGTCACTTGAACATTTTGAATCAATGAATTGCATGTGATGTTGTTGGAACTAGTAATTGATATTTCAGTTGGTCGGTAAAGTTGAGATCAAATTGAAAGTAGTCGACCCAATTAAAATCAATTGAAAGTTGTTGTCAGCCACACTTAATTTTTGAGGTCCAATTAGAATTGTATTGGGTATTGAAAAGGTGTTGGAAATTAAAATTTGGACATGTTGACTAATTAAGGCGATTGTCTCGAGACTACACATCATGTGAATAGATTAAAATTTTATTCATTAAATCGTTTGAACTGTTCTATGTGACTTTATTAAATGTGTTGACTAATATAATGTGTATTCATTATAAAGTTGAATGTGAAGTCTATATTGGCCTTTAGAGATTTTAAAATCAGTGGTTTGCATTGCTCCAACAAGTCATTTGATCAAGTTCATTCAGTGATCTTTACTTCAACAACATTTGAACGAATCCGAGAATCTTCGACAACGAGTCTTAGATTGATTTCACAAACACACTGTTACGTATTCAGCCTGTTTGAACTGATAGCTTACTTGTTTGATTGCAGGTGATTCGAGGTGATTTACAAGGCGCAAATACCAAAAAGTTGTTTTTAAGTTGTGGTTAAAATGTTTGACGAAAGGGAAAACGCTAAACTTGAAAAAATAAATGAATGGTTTGAAATATATTGGGATCAATGGAAAGATGTTGAGAAAAAGGATGTTTGGATTGTAAGATGTGGGTATTTTTTGTGTAGGAAAAATGAAAAGCTTGATGATTTGAAAAAGCAGTATGATGAATTAATTGACAATTTGAAAAGGTATGGGATAAAGATATCTAATGATGCTGAAAAGATAACTATATTTGCAAATGCCTTACCTTTGGAATGGGATGAATTTTTGAGTAAACTGAAAAAAGATTATAGGTTTTCAAAATTTAGTCTAGATGATTTCATCAGAGAGCTTAGAACACAGAATTGTGAAAATGAGAAGAAAAAGAAGGAGTTGATAAAGGAATTAGAAAAGAACTCAGAAAATATAAGTTTAGATGTGTTTCTTGAAATAATCAAAAGAATTAGAAAAGGTCTTAGTGCAAGATCTGATATGAAATATGATTTCAAGAGAGGTTGTTTTTTGGATGAAAATTTAGATCCTGCTGATATGGTTAAAACTTTTCTTGCAGGAACAGACAAGAAGGAGACAGAGAGAATGTTAAAGAATGAAGAATCGAAGAAAAACGAAACTTCAAAATATGAAGTGGTGTGCTCAAAATGCGAAAAATCCGAAGCAGAAAATGTCAATCTCTTGAAAGATGTGGAGAATTTGACAATGGAAAACAAAGCTTTGAAAGACGAGAAGAAAGCTGATGATGAACAGATTTTGGAGTGGCGATTGAACTGTAAAAAACTAAAATCTGAAAATGACAAACTTTTGAAAAATATTGAGAGTTTGACATTAGAAAACAAAGATTTTGAAAAAATTAAAAGTGAAAATGAAAATGTTTCTTGGATCAAATTAGAAAATAAAGTTTTAAAAGAAAAAGA
Source organism: Helianthus tuberosus (assembly GCA_030545235.1). Classification (NCBI taxonomy): domain Eukaryota; kingdom Viridiplantae; phylum Streptophyta; class Magnoliopsida; order Asterales; family Asteraceae; genus Helianthus; species Helianthus tuberosus. The sequence continues at coordinate 86,691,817 of CM060360.1, forward strand.
AACAGAATTTCAAGATCAGATAAGAGTTTTGGAAAATGAAAAATCTGTTCTGGAAGAGAACAAAATTGTGAATGAAAAATCAATCAAGTCTCATCTTGAAAGAATATCTCAGCTTGAAAATGAAGCTGAAAATTCAAGAGACAAGATTGATGAACTTGAAAAGAAGTTGAAAGGTTTTGTGATTTCATCAAATAATTTGAATTTTTCCTGTCCAAAACCTATCAATTCTGTTCCAATAAGTGACAATGTCACAAATTCTGACAAAGTCAAAGTCAAAATTGAAGATTGTGATGAAATATCTGATGATGAAAAAGAAAAGAAAAGAAAAATATTTTTAGATTTACAAGAAAAATTTAAAAATACTGTTTTGCAATCTACTGAAACAGGTGAATGTTCTAAACAAAAACCTGTTAAGAAGAGTGTAGAACATAAACAAGTAGATAAAAATTTGAAAAATTCTAAAATTGAAAATAAAAGCTCATCAGATAAGTCATCCAATCATTATCAAAAATCACAAAAATTTAAAAAAGAAAACTCACAAAATGTTGGTAATAAGTGGTGCAGGTTTGACCACAGAGCTCAAATGCCAAAACCAGTTTTCAAGAAGAGTGATGATTACCACAAAGCCAGACAATGTTATGATCTAAGCATATGGTGTGAAAGTGGTGAATGGTACGATAACAGAGTGTGCTACACTTGTGGTGTGAGAGGACACATTGCTGTTAACTACCAGAATTGGAGTTATGAGACAAAAAGATGCTATAATTGTTAAATCAGAGGACATATTGCCAGAGATTGCCTAAGGAAATCGATGGAAAGATCGAGGGTTGAATCTCAAAGAATGGCAAAGAAACCAGTCAACGTCAAGCCCCATGAACAGAAGGTTCTAAAACCTAAAGTTCAAGATCAGACAATTCAAGAAAAGAAAGTTAAACTTTCACAGGGGCAGAAAGACAGACTGCGAAAGAAAAGGAAGAAAGCGAGAGAGTATCTCGAGAAAATTTTGTCTTCGGGTTCAAAGGACAGATTGAATAAAAGTTCTGATGAATCAACTCACTCGACTGCAAAGCCAAGTAAATTGAATTCTTCAGATGCAAATCTGAGGACAAAAGAGAACAAAAAGAAAAAGAATGTCATTGGCGATGAATCTGGCTCATCCAAGTCAGACAAGCCAAGTTCGGGCAATGAATCTAATTCCACAAAATCAGATTAGCCACAAGTTGAGGTAAAAAAGGAAGAGACAGTTCCGTTAATGAATGATGATTACTTTCCACCATTACTAGCCGCAAACCTAAAATCAAAAGGTGTTGATGCTGGAAAAATGTTTAATAGCAATGTTAAACATATTTTTAGTAAGATGGTTGATGGTAAGGAAAAAGGAGTGACAGAATTTTATGAAGAAAAGAGAAAAGCTCAAAATGCACCTAAGGCTGGTCAGGCTTGGGTGTCAAAATCTGTTGGTTGAATTCCTGACTTGCCAGAGCTTCCAGGTTGGTAAGTGTGAAGCAGGTATCGGCATCTTTCTTGAGAAATTCACAAAATGGTAACTGTGATATTTCGATTTACATGTGGTAAATCAGGGACATTAAGTTGTACTTGATTTTCTACTAGTGTTTGTTGTTGACAAGGGTCTTAATTGTTAAATCTTTCAAAATGATTAAAGAAGAACAAGGTGATGAAACCCCAAGTTTGTAAAAAGACAAACAAAACTAATTTTCCGGAAAAAACATTTGATTAAAACAAACTTAAGTGTTTTGAAATCTAAATGGGAAAATAGTTTGTTGTCAGGGGGAGTTCTGATTGTTTATGCCAAGTGGATGGCGAATTGAAGTGATTTGATATCAGTTTGTCACGTTTCTTGTATAGTTTGTTTTCAAATTTTCTTAGAAAATCAAAATTGAAACATATTTTGATTTTAGGGGGAGAAAAATTTAAAAAAAAAATTAGAAAATTTTAAAATGCCAAAAACATTGAAAAAACAAAAATGAGTTTTGGTGTATAAAAGAGGAAATGATAGTACATCAGTAGACGATCACAACATGCTAAAGATATGAAATGTCAAAAGTGATAAACGGTCTCACTGATGATGTGTCAGTAGGTTTTTGCACATTTAGTAAATTGTGACGAGATATAAACCTAAATTTCTAACTTGCTTATATCGTGGGTAACATCTCTTGGATATATGGGTAACCCCAGAAATCTTGTTTGAAAGGTTTCATATTCTGATATACTAGGTTTTTATACTCAGTGATATCTGGGGTATTATTCCGGGACTTCTGCTGAACGGTGGTTCTGACCTAGTCCTCGAATAATACTTTCTGCAAATGCTTGGAACACAGCATCACCCTCAGCATCAATGATAAGACAATAAAATTGCTTAGCAATGCTGTTGTAAAAACGATCCTCTAAAGGGGACACACCCACAAGTTGAGTCATGATCTCTCTGCTGAACGGTAGTTCTGACCTGAGCTCTCATGATTCTTCATAAATTATTAACCCCTTACAGATATCATTTGTGTTATAATTACCTGTAAGACTGAATATTGAGATCTGGATACGGGAGTATATTCTGAGGTGGGATATGCGATTAAGTTTAAGTATCTAAGACATTAAACTCGTATCTCGAAGCAGTTGAAATGTGTGTGAAAATTTAAGTGGATCAGTATACTGACAATCTAAGTGAATCGTTTTGAACTTAACATGATTAAAGCTTAACGGTGCTAGTGATTTGTCTCATAAACTGATATGATCCTCTTACACAAACTCACAAAAATATTATTTGTACATATTTGTTTACTGCATTTCTTTAAAATCAAAATTCAAAAAGATTTTCGACAACTGATGTTGAAGAGCTGATATTCAAAATTCCAAGTGCTAAACATGATGAATTGGGTTGGGAGAATATATTGAAAACTTTGAATGTCATATACAAATGTTTTGAAAGATTGTGTGCTTAGTTAATCAAGATCATTCATTTGAACTTGATGTAACTAGTATGATTGATTGTGTTAATGTTGTCTACCAGTAAGTTTACTAAATTCAATTGTTATAAATTTGTGAAACTTATGTTGAGGTAGAGGATGTGCAGGTTAACAGGTTGTAAACTTCATTATTCCCAAATGGAAGCTAATTGTTAAAGCTTGAACCAGATTTCTCAGATTCTAGCATATCGAGAGGGGGAGTCTATGAAAGGGGGAGTCTGGATCAACATTCAAAGGGAAGAAAGAAGTTAGAGCCAGGAGGACAAGATCCTGAAACCTGTGAAGATAGAGTGCTTATGATGAGACGACAGAGAGTTAGAGAAAAGACTAAGACTGAAGACTCAGGATCTGAAGACTACGTCAACATCCAAGGGGGAGTCTGTTGATGCACAGAATGTCTGTTGACTGCATTTTCATCAAGTCTTAAATCAAGAAAGTTAAGAAAGTCAAGATTAGGGTTTTTATTGTTAATTTCGCTCTAATGTACATGTTTATAGGTGATTTCGCTTTAAGGGACACATGGTGATTTCGCTTCAATGTACATGCCAGAAAAGCGAAATCAGATTACATGTGATTTCGCTTTAATGGACTTGACATTGAAGCGAAATTAGACTTAGTATAAATACCCTACATGTGTTCATTCATGGTAACCACATAAGCGAAATCAGGTCATTGTTGCTGTAACGAAACTCTGTCAAATTGATCTCAGAAAGCAATAAAAGTGAAGGAATTGAATAGGAAAGCTGTTGTTACGTTGCGTATACTGATTCCGCCTTTATACGTGATGATGAACTGCCTTGACTGATCGTTTAGGGTCACGACACGGTCCAACACTGCCACCACACCATTGTCACCAGCCACCACCATCTCTCTCTAGAGATCCAACAACTCCGGCGAGTTGGAGATCTGCTAAACGATTCGAGAGCCGCTAAAACAGATCTGAGATAGGGCTAGTCTGCTTAAACATATTCGAGAAATGAGCAATTAGTTGCATTTTCTTCACATAAATGCAGATCTGCTAAAACAGTTGACTCCTGTGAACCGGAGAATGATAAGGCCGCACACTAGACGACTCTTCCAGATATGCACCGGAATTAGTTATCCCCATCACCTGTATGAGAGAATGATGCAGTAACGTCGGTGAAAGAAACGATATTCCGTTACGTGGATTATCATACAAAAACTGCCCTACAAATGGCGAATGTACCACCACCGGAATCCCCCAACCCGAATGGTACGACCGTTGACCGATTCCACTCAACAACAGCAAATGTGGACTTCCAATCGCTCCGGCGGAGATAATAACTTCTCCGCCGTTTCTCACCGTCGGATAGTACCGCCGCCGACGATGATGTAGTCAAATGAGTTCTCCGGCAGAAGCTCCGTTGCGTTGACGACGAACGCCATGTGAAGCAGATGATGATGATTGACACCATTAATGGTGGAAACAACTTGAAATGAGAAGAATTCATGAAAAAATTTAGTGAAATGAAGTGAAAGTAGAGAAAGGGTATGCTTACTTTGAGATAAGTTACCTGGAATTAGAGAGAAGATGATGATAAATGTGAAGCAGGGGATGATGATTGACACCATTAATGGTGGAAATTAGAAAAATGCCTGAATCTGGATGACAAAGTTGTGTGATTCAACAGGGACAAAATTGGGGAAGATGCATTTTTTATTTATTTATTAGAAATTTAAATAAAAGCATTAATTGACCAAAATACCCTTAAGAGAATAAAATTAACTGAAAATTTTAATCTGGTTAGTGCTAAAGGACGTAAAGTTTAATGAGTTTACAAATAAAGGATTGTGAGTGTAATTATTAAAGTTAAAGGCTATCCGATGCAATCCGGTATAAACATAAAGGACGAAAAGTGTAATTTATCCATCTAATTATTTAATCAAAATATCATCATCACCAGTGTTAGAAGAAACATACACTAAAATAATAAATATTGATCACTCTTTCAAATAATTCACATATAGTTCAAAATCAATGTCTAAAGATCATTTTAAATCTTAAAGAAACAACAGTAACGAGATTTACAATAAACCACCAATATTCAAATTCAACAAGAAATGCAGTCACGCTTTGCATTTTCACAGTCCATTTGATCGTCGAATAAGGAGTTGAAGTAAGTCAAGTAACAAGGAACATATTTAGCAATAAGCAAACAATCATCATCCTAATCTTAATACCTCAGTTAACCAAACATATACACATACAACTTAAGGACCAAAAAGAATCCGAAACGGACAATCAGCCAAGACAGTTAGCACATTTAACCATAATCCCAAGAATGCAATTCAATCAACGACTAACCGAGGAGCTTAAGAACAAAAGGTGTACGCTGCCACTGTCCGTCTGCCGATGTCTTCCGCCGGAACCACAGCCGTCGGCCATGCTATCATCACAGCTGCCATCGTTCACCATCTCCGTCCCCCGTCAAGGCCAACCCAAACCAGAACCACTGCTGACCCGAAACGAACACCCGAAGCTAACCGTACTCGCTGAAAAGCGCTCCCTTCAATCCATAATCGCTGTGAGTATACTCGAACCCTTTTTTTGCTTTTAGCCCTTTTGGGTGTTAAATACGTTACAAATATTCAAACTACAACCATCACACTACTCAAGCTATTTTAACGCTAAACCATTAATGCATGTTATACGTGGCTTATGAATGCTTGTTTGTTATGTTTACACATGGAATGCTTTCTACCTGTCTTAGCAACGATAGTACTATAGTTTGGACTCAGCACCCGTTCACACGGGGGTTGTTAAGGATCTTTTACTTGCATGGATTACGGTGGTAATCATGTATTGCGAACTGCCTCGGGCAGTCAATCCGCAGTCATTGGTATCGATGGATCTATGTCGATAACTAACGTGCTTCATTTCACTATGTGTACGTGCTGGTTATGCGTAAACGAATTCGAACTCTATATGCTATTATCAAACTTGTATGCTCACCCTTACATTATATGTATTGACTTTATTTTAACGTATGTGACAGGTGCTTAGGTTGCTTTTATGCTCTTTGTGCTGTGATGAACTTGAGGCTAGGGAATGAGTCTTAGAAACCAACGAATAAATTTGTTATGTTTAAATCTGAGTTGTCGGAACAGAATATTTGTCTTGATGCTTTGCCTGTAATAACTTTCTAACTGTTTGAGATACGGTATGGGACGTATTATTTAATTGAATGGTAATGATAGTTGTTATGGAAACTTCTGGACAATCTGTTTCGCTCAGTGCCGCGCCCAGATGATTCTGCCATCGGTTGGGGTGTGACACTAGGGATGTTAACGAGTCGAGTCAAGCCTGAGCTCGTCTCGTTTAATTTGCAGAGAGCTCGAGCTCGGCTCTTGAGTAGTTTTTCAAGCTCGGGCTCGGCTCGTTTATTATTTATTAATCAAAACCCGGCACCACCACCACTCACCACCACCACTCTCCGGCCACCACCACCGCCGGCCACCTCTCACTACCACCACCACCGGCCACCACCACTACTCACCACCACCACCATCGGCCACCACTACTACTCACCACCACCACCACTCACCACCACCACTCACCGGCCACCACCACCTCTTACCACCACCTCTCACCAGCACCACCACCACTCACCGGCCACCACCACTACTCACCACCACCACCACCGCCCACCACCACCACCACTACTCACCACCACCACTCACCACCACCACTCATCGGCCACCACCACTACTCACCACCACCACCACCACCACCACTCACCGGCCACCACCACCTGCCACCACCACCACCACCTGCCACCATCACCGGCCACCACCACTACTAACCACCACTACCACCACTCACCGACCACCACCACCACCATTCACCGGCCACTACCACTCACCACCACCTCTCACCACCACCACCACCACTCACCAACCATGATTAAGCGGGTCAATAACCTAGTGTTATTATAAAACTCTAGCGAATAATTGTCCTTTAAAACTTATGTTTTACGACTCAAATATCAAGTGTCCTATTACGGTGTATTATAATAACACCATAATGATTAAGCGTCCTATAAAGGTTAAAGTTATAAGACCCTAGTGTCAAGTGTCCTATTAAGTTATGTTATAATAGAACTCTAGCGAATAAGCGTCCTATAAAACTGATGTTTTACGACTCAAATATCATGTGTCCTATTACAGTGTATTATAATAACACCACAATGATTAAGCGTCCTATAAAGGTTAAACTTATAAGACCCAAGTGTCAAATGTCTTTTTAAGTTATATTATAATAAAACTCTAGTGAATAAGCGTCCTATAAAACTAATGTTTTATGACTCAAATATCAAGTGTCCTATTACGGTGTATTATAATAACACCACAATGATTAAGCGTCCTGTAAAGTTTAAAGTTATAAGACGCAAGTGTCGAGTGTCCTATTAAGTTAAGTTCTGATATGACTTTGACTAGAAAGGGTCCTATAACACTGAACATTTATGACTTAACTACAATGTGTCCTATTAAGTTATGTTATAATAGGACCCAGATGATCAAGTGTCCTAATACAGTATCACATAATGGGACACTAACAATTAAATGTCTTATAAAGTACTTTATTAGGATCTATATTTTAAGTGTCCTATTAAATTATATGATAATAGGACCCCAAAAAATATCCATCCTATTAAATAGTTTTTTAGGACACCAGTTTAGTAGAGTATATTATAAAAGGACCCCAAAAGTTCATTAGTCCTATTGAATAGTTTTTTAGGACCCTCTTTAACAAGCGTCCCACAAAAAAGGTCCTTAAAATCCATTTTTGTTGTAGTGATATTATCTGGTAATTCATCAATGATTTCAGACTTGAACTTGTTGTTGACTGCCTTTTTTAGACGCTCCTCATTAGGATTCCTGGGAGAATAACTTTCATGGATCGGGGGCGGACATCTGTTATACTTGACACTTTGTTTCTTACCAGTATCAGTATCTTCAGACTTCTTCTCCATGAATGCTTCAAGACCTGCAACAGTAGGATAAACACGATCAATCAAATAATCACAAGTAGTGTAACTCAACAGTAATCGTTTAATCCTTTCACTCTCAATTTTCTCAAGTTCCACTTCCTGTTTTAGCTTAGCACAGTCTTCAATATACTCATTGATGACGCTCTGCTTTGTCATTAATGTTACGCTCATTTTTGTCATTGAATTTTCAATCTCTGTATTCATTCTTTTCAAACTATCAACTGATTTGTTGAGCACATCATACGACTCCTTCACATACTTTACATCGGATAACAAATCTTCTTTTATCTTTTCCAAATCAGCAATCTTCTTGTCTTTCTCCTCACAAACTTGGCAAGATTCTAAACACTTCAAACATGGTTTTTCAACTTCAACCATTTTTTCAATTATCTTCTCAACTTCGACAGTCTTTTCAACTTCAACAATCTTCTCCACCACTTTCTCCACTTCAACAATTTTCTCTACTACTTTCTCAGTTGCTGGTTCAACATTAGCTTCTCCAGCTTCTGTCTTTGCATTTTCATCAGCTAGCCTTCTTGCTGCTTCCAGTTCTTTCAACAATCTTGCAATCTTCTTTTGATATAGCATCTCCATTTTATCTGCAAAAAACAGAACATAACCCCTTTGCCTGCAAGATGTCAGAATGTAAGTAAGGTTCACGTGAAACATTAAAAGCTTTATCGTTGGACGTGTGTGCTGATTATCAACAACTCATCAAGGTGACACTCAAGAACCATTCGTCTCGACCATGTATTGAAAACCTGTTGACTAATTGCGAGGGTCGAACTTCTATTCATGGATTGACTAACGAACGAACTATCATCAGAAGGAAGTCCAAGGGGAGAATGCTCTTAGAACGGCATATCGAACGCAATACGACCATTTCGACTTTGTACATCCTGATCATTGAGTTGATCAACGCACCAGCCGGTTTATGGAGCACATGAATCGACCGTGTTTATTGATGACGTTTTAGATCATTTCCAGGAGAAGGAACATCATGGACGGCATTTGTAGCTTATTATATAACCCTAGGGGAGGAGCAACTCCACGCGAAGTTTACCTAAGTGTGACTTCAGGATTTGGGAGGTATGCTTGCTTAGTCGCGAAGTCGACGAAGTGGAAATACATGCAGATCCTGCTAAAGACCCTTTCCATCAGATATTGATCGGCATCGAATAACCCATCGGGGATATAGTAATTTCTTGGTCCAGCTAGTTACTATCGTAGATTCATCACAAGACTTTCGAGGTTTTCGCAGCTTCAATCTCTTTAGCACAGCAGGGTGCTGTGAACTCTTGGGAGACGAAACAGGAGGACGTATTTTCAGCTTTTGAAATGCAACCCTGCAACGCACTAAGCATCACTTCTATCCGAGGGTGCTGATGATCTGGCGGTATACCATGATGGTCCGAGTCAGAGTCTCAATTACACACCGATGCAACATGAGAGGGCGATGGCTTACGTGGTAGATTAACAGGAAGAATTGTGCGACTCACAACCTGGGGTGGAAGCCACGATCTCGGATTTAAGCTGGAGGCATTACTTGGATGGTACCAAATACATTACTTAGACCGATCACAAGGGCCTCCCGTGTATCGTTATTTCGAAAGGACCTAAAGCATGCAATGACATCATTGGATGGAACTCTTGAATGAATACGACCGTGAAACCTGGACGTGCACGAGCTTTGTAGCTCACTATCAACTTTAACGTACCTGATCAGACTCGCCTTGTTCAAATTGAAGAACTGAAGGAAGAGAGTTCTCAAGATTGACCCATGTGGGGCATGGGGAAGCAACCTTTGGCAGGTCGGACGATATTTGCTATGTCATGGAACGAATATGGACCTCACTATATAGTAACCTTAGGGAACTGGTGCAGGCAAAGCACACGGGCCTCGATATCCTATTCATCTGAGTTTTGAAAGGATGTATTAAAACCTGAAGACCATGTACGGATGACCAGGCCTGAAGTCCCACATAGCAACGCATGAGAACGATGTTTGACTTGTGGGAAAGTCAAGATAGGATATTAGCGACCAGAAACACATGTATGGAAATGAGAACAGACTGCCATGGATTTTGTTACAACTCGAAATGGAAACATTATCACCTGGGTGATCATTGATGGACTCAAGTTACCAGCACACTTTCCTGCAATCAAGAAAACTGACGAGTCTTCACAATTATTAATGTTCCTCTGAGAGAGGTGGCTTTTAGGCACGAGGTGCCAACTCCTGTTACCTCTGAATTTGATCTATGCATGATTTATGTCAGGCAATACACAACACCCTTGGCTCACGACAGGACCAGAACATTGCTTATCGTCGTTGGGCAAACGATCAGAGAAAACGAACTCTCTTAGCACTCGAAGACATGCTGCGAGCATGTGTGTGACTGGCTTTGGTACAAATTGGAAGGACTCTTACCTATGGTTGAGTACTATTGCGACAGTTGTCATCTTGGAAACCAGACAACTCTGTTGAGACATTACATAGACAATAATGCCAACCTTCTTGCTAGACTGAGATGGTTGACAACTTAATTACTGGTCCAGGACTGGTACTCGAAACTCTTGGGAAGGTTGTTTGGATCAGGAGCCGATTGGCGGCAACGCGTGACCGTCAGGAAAGCTCATAAACTTGGGAAACGCTAGAAGATCGCTGTAGGCGATCGTATCATGTTGAAAGTCTCACCCTGGGAGGGTGTGGAATGCTTGGGAAGCATGGCGAGCGATGTCATTTATGTTTCGGATCTAAGGCAGTGGTTGTCTGATGAAACACATGTGATACCTTTACTGGAGGAATTTATCGAATACATGGATCAGGAAGTCAAGGTTCGTTAACCTAGTCAGATTCTAATCGTGAGTGTTCGTTGGAACTCAAGACGTGAACCGAAGTTCACGTGGAAACGCCATGATCGGATGAGGCCCTAGTATCTTAATTGTTCAAATAGATGTTTCAACCTTGGACGTCATTGACGAATTTCGAGACAAAATTCACTTTCAAGTTGGGGATGATGTGGTACCCGAGGAAAATCCACAGAAATCCTGATTTAACACCCTGTTATTTGGGATACTTATCAAATTTCGGGATGAAATTTCTTTCAAGTTGGGGATGATGTGACAATCCGAATTTTCAAGGTTTGTGCCTGCAGTTTTGTGATTCCGATTCCTCTCGTTATCATTTTCCTGTGCTTGTTTTAATAAATCTGTTCAAATCGTGACCTTGATAAACGTGTTAGGATATATCGTATTTGAGCAATTGTGTGTGTGCGTGTAATGGGTTAGTTGTGTTAGGATAATTTCAGGTTTAGTGTTGATTGGGCTTATATGAATCAAATCAAAAGGGAAAGTCATTGGGTCGCCATCATCTTAGACATAACAACGGCCTAATCCTTTTTAGTAATCCCGACCCAAATCCTTGTTTTGTTAGTAAAGACAATTGGCCCAACCTTCCATCCCTATATGTTCATGTATACGTAACTTGTATGCACACAAGATTTTAACAAACCCTACATTCCCTTTAGTACGTGCGACAATGGACGAAACCCCCCCCCCCCCCTTGAAGACATCATTCTAGTTTGTTGATTGTGGTTAGTAAAATCCTATTCACATTAATATTGCTCGATCGATTCTTGTTTTATATGTGCCTGATTCTTGTTTATAATAATCCCTATATGATGATCATGTGTATGTGCAATCTAATGTAACGAGTTATGTGTATATATGGACGTATGATGATTACCTGATGATATTGTACACTGATATTAAGACTTGATGTGCGTAAAATGCAACATATAAATTACATCAAATGAGGCATAAAACTAACCCCTTTTTAGTACTAATGTTGGAAAAAGTGTGCTTTTGTCTTCCTTTTGTATTTTCAGGATCAAATGAGCTTAAACGAACAAAAGGAACAAATACACAGCCAAAACCAACATAAATACAAAGAAAAGGAAGAAACGTGGCATGACTGACTCCTCGACAGCATCTTCCAAAGCAAAAACAAGAAGAAAGCTGAGCATGGGGCTGTGCCCAGCTGAGCATGGGGCTGTGCCCAGCCCGACACGGGGCCGTGTCCAGAATGGTCAGCCCTGGCACAAAAGACAAACCTCTAGAAGCTTCTATTGCCCACCACGGGGCCGTGTCCAGTGAACACGGGGGCGTGGCGAAAGTACAGCAGGCGCATTAATTGTAATTGCGAATTACAATTAATGAAGAGAGAGAATGTCAGACAAGCACGGGGGCGTGCCCAGCGGACACGGGGGCGTGTGGAGCTAATAAAGACAAACTGTATTAATGAAGAAAGAGAAAAGGGTGGACACGGGGCCGTGTCCAGCGGACACGGGGTCGTGTCCAGGCTTCTGTACAGGCTATAAATAGGAGTGCTTGGCTCAAGCTCAAACCATCCCTTGGCACACCACCTCTCTCACACTTTATCCACCACCCACCACCATCACAACACCATCATCCACCACCATCATCCATTGTCCATCGTAGAGTGTGTGAGTCGTCTCGGGATCCAAGATTGATCGTAAGAGTTCTTGACAATCAAGGCCATGTTTGCCTAAGTCTCTTACATCACTTGGTGAAGACAAAGTGTCTAGTATAATACTTTTTATTTCTAATCTTTTTCACTTTTTATTTGGTTTTGTATTAATGACTTTAATAACTAGTTACTTATGTTGAAGGTGATCTTTCCTTATCGTTTGTCCGTGGTGTCTTGGCATTATTTTACTGTCTATATAAAATAAAGGATTTTCACCATTCATATCTCCACGGTCTATATGGAGATATGTTGGCTACCTGGTCGGGGGTTAAGGGAACGGTTTGGTAAAGGTCTTGCCATTGTTCAGCGTTTAGAGGTCCTGCAATGGACCTGGGTCAAATTTAGTAGGACCTCCTTCAATACTTCACGGTATTGGATGGCGGGGGTCCAAACTCTTTGATCCCCTCATAAGTTAACTACTATTAATACTATAACCCGGCTATTTAGGACTGTATCCCTGCTGACTCAGACTACTTAGCCGAGGGTAACGTCACCGCCAAAAGCGGGGACTACCACAATATTGCATTAATAACTTAATTCATTATCTTCCAATAATCCACCCTTTTAGGATTGTATCCTTGCTGACTCAAACTACTGGGGTGAGGGTAACGTCACCTTCAAAAGAGGGGCCTACTACAATAACTAAGATAATCTCTTAATTATGTGCAAAAGTGCGGAAATAATCAAAGGTTATACTAGATACGAGTCGGAACCAAGTGATTCATCTTGTCTATCTGTTTTTTTATTTTATTTTTATTTTCAGCATTTTAGTTAGTTTTTATTTTTCTTAGTTTAAAAACATTTTTCTAAACTTTTTATTTTGATTAGACGTTGAGGATAAACCGGTACTAAAAGCTCTTGTGTCCTTGGACGACCTCGGTATCTTGCCAACACTATACTACGCTCACGATGGGTGCACTTGCCCATATGTGTGTTTAGTGTTAGTAAAATATTGTGTTTTATAAATTTAAAACTTGGCTAAAATAAGTGTTAAAAGGGCTTGAAATATACACCTAATATATATAACACTTCACACGCATCAAGTTTTTGGCGCCGTTGCCGGGGACACAAGGATTTTAGGAAAGCTTAAAATTGACGGCCTAATCAGTTTTTCAAAACCTTTTCAAAACGGGCCCACATTTTTTTTTGCATTTTAGTTTAGATTTGCATTTACAGTAACCTGTACACGGGGCCGTGTTCGCTGAACACGGGGCCGTGCTGCATATTTTTCATAAAACACCCAGTAACTGAAGCTTGAACACGGGTCGTTCTCACTGAACACGCCCCGTGCTCAACGAAATCAGTAAATTTAATTAAAACGCCCAGATACAGATTCTGAACACGGGGTCGTGTCCACTGAACACGGGGCCGTGTCCAGCCTCTGTTTCCGCTTTTCTTTTTGTTTTCTGATCTCGGGACTCAGTTGTGGTCTGCTGAGTGATTCTTATGGATCAATACTCAGGATGTTACAACTACACCTATGAGGAGGATGATTATAGGGGTAATTATTGCACTAATTGTCGTAACTCACGATCGGATCAAAATAATCGATCATATCAACCATCCAATTCATACACCTACTATGAGGAGCCCAGGTACGAGCCATCAACTTCATACACATCCTATGAAGACCAAAGGTATGAACCTCCTCCCTCATACTCATATTTTGATGAACCAAGGTATGAGCCTTCGTACTTATACTTTGAGGAACCAATATATGAGCCACCACCTTCGTATGCTTATTATGAGGAACCATGGCGTGAACAACCCACCTCATATGAGTATTATGAAGAACAAAATTACGACCCTTATCCATCATATGCTTACAATGAAGAACAATGGTGTGAACCATCTACTTCATATGAGTATTATGAGGAACAAAGGATCGAACAACCGGATTCAAGCTTTGAAAATCCCGATTCTTTTTCTATAACCGAAGTAACCGATAAGATATTAGAACACATTAGAGTTATCGATCGATGTATAAAAGAATCTCGCGCAAGGGAAGAGGAGTCCCGCGCAAGAGAAGAATTAAAAAAGGAAGAGATAACCAAAAGTGTAAAAATGGAAGAACAAATAAGTGAAAAACCGACACATGAGTTAAACAACGATAAAGGTGAGTCCGACAATGTTAAAATTCAAGAAGAGTCTAATTTTGAAGAAATTAATCTCTTGTCACCTTCTTTCGAAAACCATTGTTTAGTACCCACTCATGCTAAGTTTTTAAAAGAGTTAAACACTAACACTAAAATTGACGAAACGGTAAGTGTTAAGTTAACTGATGATCAAACCTCACTAATAAAAGAAGACCCATTTGAAATTAACATTACACCGGTTCCATGTTTCTTTCAAAATTCGTTTATTAGTAATGTCACAATCGATAAAGATCTTTGTGTTAACATAATGCCTAACTACATTTTCGAAAAATTAAGTATTAGTGATTTTTCTCCACTTCAAATACCCATTTTTCTATCCAATCGGAAAGTAATAAAATCAATCGGTATAGTTGAGGATGTATTGGTTCAAACAAATCAAATGGTGATCCCGACCGACTTTGTCATCCTCGATGACGCTCCTCTAGTGTTGGGACGACCATTTGTAAAAACTCACGAAGCTTTGAAAACCCGGAAGTTCAACAGTCTACCTCTTCAATTAGGGGCATTCAAAAAAAGTGTCGACCTTGAGCGATCAATGAAATATCCATTCGGCAATGACGACCCCCTAATTGAAGATGAGCCAGAACCACCTGATAAGATGGGTCTAGCCAAGGACCCTTATAAACGTGGCGCACCACGGAGGCATTCCGCGGAACTATCCGTAGTTTTAGTTTAGATTAACTTTTACGTTTTCTAGTTTAGTTTTTTTTTTCAGGAATAAAACACACTCGGGATGGTGAAGGATGATAAGGGAAGCTTGAACCAACACCTCATGCACAAAAACAGAGCCTCCCGACAATTTTTCTTCATTACAGCAAGTTCAGCACGGGGCCGTGCTCACCCCAACACGCCCCGTGCCCAAGGTTCTGTAGAAAATGCCCAGTTCAGGTACCTGGACACGGGGCCGTGCTCACTGGACACGCCCCCGTGCCCAGCCTTCTGTTTACTTTTGGTACTAGCAGTCTGGACACTGGGCCGTGCTCAGCCAACACCACCCCGTGTTCAGCTACCCAGTACCATAAAATCTTGTTTTTAACCCATTTTTACACATTTAATCAGCCTAAAAACTTATTTTTGGGACACATTGAGGACAATGTGTAATTTAAGTGTGGGGGGGGGGGGGGGATGCTAAAACCTTGAATCTTGCAAGTCCTAATAACAAGCCTTACACAAAACTCTATTGGAACCGCTAATCACCCCAAATTTTTTCAAAAATTTTCAATTTTTTTTACTTGTCTAGGTTTAATTTGGGAATTTCAAAATTCGAAAAATGTTCTATTTTTACAAATTTACAACCGATAGCGTCGTGACAAAAAGAACCAACATAAGAAATTACGAAAAGGCATGACAAGCTTAGTTAAAATTTAATTATATATACTTGATCACATAAAAACCCATTCCCACAAAAGTGAGTTTTGAGCCTTTATTGAGCATACAATTACATATCATTAGACTAAATGCTCATTTTTCGTTTCTTGTGTGAATAGCCGCTTGGTTCTTACAACTCTAGAACTTGCCATGACGATGCATTTCCGGTCCTTATCAACTTAAACCTGAGTAAGTAAATGATAGAGGCATTAGGACTAACCATTTTTTCTTCTACACCATTATTTTTCTTTTTTTTACCACCTACCAAAAATCCCCCTAGTTAGCCCCTTTGAGCCTTAACCTTTTCATTTCATAACCCAAACCAAACACCCTTTTACCCACCAAAACCTTTTTCATTTTTAACCCTTTGTTTTAGTAACAAGTTCGGTTTTTCGTATGATTGAAAAAAAAAATTTGTTGATGATGAAGCAAAAAGAAAAATAAACAAACAAGTTCATCAAAAATAACTTTGTTTGAATAATAGCTTCATCAAAATAAAAAAAAATAAAAAAAATAAAAATAAAAAAGTTATAAAAATAAAAAGTCCTACAAAAACCGACACTTGTTACGCTTTTTCACCCTTTTTCTACTAACCACTAACCACTAACCCAACCACCTACCTTTAACCCAAGCCTAACCCTTCACCCGCAAAGCCCTCTTGATATTTACAAAGGTATAAAAGTTAAAAAGGAGGAGGATTGATTGCTTGGCAAGCCTATGGTAGGAATAAGTTCCATGCCGCTCTCGAGTGATCCACAAAAATACATTTTCGGCCGAGTGTTGAGTGATCCCCGTGAGGTATGTGAACTTGTATATAAATAGAATTTTAAAAAGGTATGTTATGCCCTAATAAGTAATTTATCTTATGAAAAGTTTTAAATAAATCATGACGAATAGGATTGTAAATAAATAAAAATCAAACTTAATAAAGAATCTTGGATTCCCAACACTCTATGACAAGCCCAAAAACCTTCTCTTCTACCCATTCCATTTGGGAGTGTAAGCCACATTATAAAGAGTTTTGCTTGAGGACAAGCAAAGATTCAAGTGTGGGGGTATTTGATGTGCGTAAAATGCAACATATAAATTACATCAAATGAGGCATAAAACTAACCCCTTTTTAGTACTAATGTTGGAAAAAGTGTGCTTTTGTCTTCCTTTTGTATTTTCAGGATCAAATGAGCTTAAACGAACAAAAGGAACAAATACACAGCCAAAACCAACAAAAATACAAAGAAAAGGAAGAAACGTGGCATGCCTGACTCCTCGACAGCATCTCCCAAAGCAAAAACAAGAAGAAAGCTGAGCATGGGGCTGTGCCCAGCCCGACACGGGGCCGTGTCCAGAATGGTCAGCCCTGGCACAAGAGACAAACCTCTAGAAGCTTCTATTGCCCACCACGAGGCCATGTCCAGTGAACACGGGGGCGTGGCGAAAGTACAGCAGGCGCATTAATTGTAATTGCGAATTATAATTAATGAAGAGAGAGAATGTCAGACAAGCACGGGGGCGTGCCCAGCGGACACGGGGGCGTGTGGAGCTAATAAAGACAAACTGTATTAATGAAGAAAGAGAAAAGGGTGGACACGGGGCCGTGTCCAGCGGACACGGGGCCGTGTCCAGCGGACACGGGGCCGTGTCCAGGCTTCTGTACAGGCTATAAATAGGAGTGCTTGGCTCAAGCTCAAACCATCCCTTGGCACACCACCTCTCTCACACTTTATCCACCACCCACCACCATCACAACACCATCATCCACCACCATCATCCATTGTCCATCGTAGAGTGTGTGAGTCATCTCGGGATCCAAGATTGATCGTAAGAGTTCTTGACAATCAAGGCCATGTTTGCCTAAGTCTCTTACATCACTTGGTGAAGACAAAGTGTCTAGTATAATACTTTTTATTTCTAATCTTTTGCACTTTTTATTTGGTTTTGTATTAATGACTTTAATAACTAGTTACTTATGTTGAAAGTGATCTTTCCTTATCGTTTGTCCGTGGTGTCTTGGCATTATTTTACTGTCTATATAAAATAAAGGATTTTCACCATTCATATCTCCACGGTCTATATGGAGATATGTTGGCTACCTGGTCGGGGGTTAAGGGAACGGTTTGGTAAAGGTCTTGCCATTGTTCAGCGTTTAGAGGTCCTGCAATGGACCTGGGTCAAATTTAGTAGGACCTCCTTCAATACTTCACGGTATTGGATGGCGGGGGTCCAAACTCTTTGATCCCCTCATAAGTTAACTACTATTAATAGTAGAACCCGGCTATTTAGGACTGTATCCCTGCTGACTCAGACTACTTAGCCGAGGGTAACGTCACCGCCAAAAGCGGGGCCTACCACAATATTGCATTAATAACTTAATTCATTATCTTCCAATAATCCACCCTTTTAGGATTGTATCCTTGATGACTCAAACTACTGGGGTGAGGGTAACGTCACCTTCAAAAGAGGGGCCTACTACAATAACTAAGATAATCTCTTAATTATGTGCAAAAGTGCGGAAATAATCAAAGGTTATACTAGATACAAGTCGGAACCAAGTGATTCATCTTGTCTATCTGTTTTTTCTTTTATTTTTATTTTCAGCATTTTAGTTAGTTTTTATTTTTCTTAGTTTAAAAACATTTTTCTAAACTTTTTATTTTGATTAGACGTTGAGGATAAACCGGTACTAAAAGCTCTTGTGTCCTTGGACGACCTCGGTATCTTGCCAACACTATACTACGCTCACGATGGGTGCACTTGCCCATATGTGTGTTTAGTGTTAGTAAAATATCGTGTTTTACACACTTCGGATGGACCGTCTTTGGGTGAATCATACACTAAACATTGGGCCACATACCTAGAATAATGGACCGAACACTTTTGTGGGTGATGGATTAACTGTTAGGTATGAAAGTGAAGCATGATGTGACAACCCGAATATTCAGGATTAGCATTGCACAAATTCCACAAGCGTTAACGTGTGTATTTACGTTTAATCCATTAAATGTTTGTGTGCGAGTGTGAGTAGTAACACATGAATCTATTATTCGTACGATAGACAATCATTACACGTTGATATACGAACCCATTGGACGTATTGTTTAAATTCAGTGAATTGGGCCGCAAACCCACTCGAAATGCACTTCATTACTACTTGGGTCTCTCTCGTTTGGCCCACATCGTAACTTAGGCCCGAAACATGTTCCCATGATCTTGACCGACCCAAGTGGTTGAACTAAAAGCCCATCTCGGTTGTCATAGTCCAGAAATCAAATCCTTGCCCATTTAATTGTTTGTATACAGTTGCTTGTCACACAACTCCAACACAAACCCTACTAGTTCCATACGTAACGCACAACAGGAGCGACCCTCCTCTTCATCGCCGCCTGATTCGGATAGACAGTTTGGGCAATCGCACCTCTCTTGATAGTTATGTATACTTGTAAAACTCCACTATAATGATCATGATGTGGGTTAGCCTGAGTAAATGTCACGCGACGTTTCATAAGGATCAAATGGAAAAGAGGTAATTTATAGTAATTTGTTTTAATAGTTGAGCTTTATAGAGTAAGTGGGCTGCACATGTTGGTTTCGACCACACATTTATTTAGAGATCACATGGCACTGTTGTGGGCTACGAGATTTATCATGCATAGGGCTGCCACTTAATTTTAATTTGACAACAACACTTGCCTGCCTATTATCGAAACCAAGATACCCTTTAACAACCTGAATATTATTGAAAGCACCAAACTGAATGAAGCCTTATTGAGCCTAACAATTGCATGTGATGTCTTTGACAAGTATTTATTACAATCGAACCATATGGCAAATAATGAATTTACATGATAGTTGTCATACAATTAAACAGATACATGATGACTCAAATATGTTAAATGAGTTGGTATAGTTTGTGGACTAAACTGTACATGGGCCAAAGACCCCTTTCAAATGGGTCATACCAGTGTGTGCGGGTATTAAATGTACAGTATGTTGAATTGAGTGTGTTGGTATGTCATGTGTACCTTAATATTGTTTGTCCACATAATTGTGCTACATGTTAAACTGTGTTCGTGGAATAAATGCAAACTGTGACTGACGTTGTTAGTAACCCTTGTTGGAAACATGAACTTGTGACTATAAACGTGTGTGAAACCTAAATGTTTATTGTGTAATACGTGTTTTGGATACGTGATTGTGAAACTGATTACTCTTGGTAACCACAGTAGGGTATGGTTGATCAACTTGGAACGGGTAATGTAACGTAATATACCGAGCAAATCTAAGGTGAGTTCATTGCACTTCTCTAAGCATGCGTCCCGGTGGTTTTGGGACATCATTACCAATGCTTGGTTAGGGGCATTGGGGTTGGGCACACTCCCAGGTTATATTGGGCACACTCCCAGGTTATATTGGGCACACTCCCATGGTATATATTGGACACACTTCCAGTATATAATACTCTCCTACGTTAACAACAATTTCAAAACGAAACGATGAGTTGACTTAACAGATATCTGGTAACTACACACGTTAACAAAACCTTGAACTCACCAGCGTCGTCTGACACACTTGTTTGCATGCTTGCAGGTCTATAGGCTTATATCATTTGGGAACTTGCTGTCTGGGAGGCTGGAGTGGTCATGGGTCGAGATACATGGAATCACAATACAAGCTTAATGGTTTATGCACACATGTTTTCTTTTACGAAACACCTAAACAAATGAATTATGCTTCCGCTGTATACAATGAATGACTTGTGACGTTTTTAACACTTTATGTTAATGAAGGAAAGTTTTATTTAAATAAATTTATGAGTTCAATGTGATTGGTGGCTTGGATCCTGGTGCGTCACACGCCTCACGGGGAATTCCGCATGTGGTATTTTGGGGGTGTGACACATGAACTTGTGGCAATGACTTGTATGAAATTCGAATGTCAATTATGTGCTATGTGATGTTATCTACTAGAATGCGTGGTATAAGTGGGTACGAAATTGATTGTTTCAATGGATGCTATGATCTGTGTTGTAACCACCTTGGTTTTCATACTTGTATGTAACATATGTGCTTGTAATCATTGTGAACAGTTCTACTATCAATAAAACAATGTTATTTGATCCCAATGTTTATTTGGTTGTGTTTTACATTTTTCATGTTTTGACTTTTATTCAATTTCAAACTCTATATCGCTTTCTGGAGAGTTATACGCAAACTGGTGCGTAAACGTAACCAGTTTAATGCGAAAAATACTCCGGAACATCAACATATACTTAACATACCTTAAATAACCTTTACATAACTTAGAAATAAGTTTTGAAGGCTTTGGTATGGCAAAAACAAGTTAATTCGCTTAGAGGGACTAAATTTGACAAACTGCGAAAGTATGTCAATTTGAACTATAACGAACAATCCAGAACATGACCATAAGTTAAACACACCATAAATATCCTTTATATAGCTTATAAATAGGCTTTGAGGGGTTCGGTGTGCTAAAATAAACTTTTGAGTCATTCAGGGACCAAAAGCGTCAAAAAGTGCACAAGTTTGCATTTTCGCGCATAACTTACGTTCTGAATACCTCCGGACATCCAAAAATTTATGTAAGCACTAAAATACTTTATTTTAGTGTTTGGCATGAGAAAAATTCATTCGTCGCGCAGTTTGGGTCGTTTTTCGCGCTTATGCGCATACCGTCGTAATTAAGCGAACATCGCGTTCGTACGACCAAACGAACCAACATCCGGCATATTTTTGAGCATGTTTCATGCCCACAATGTTTAGGCATCCTTGTGGAGCCTTGAAAATGAGTTAACGAGCCTTAAACATGTCGGAAATGGCCTGAATACGCAACGGGGACTGAAAGATAAACATTTGAAAGTGTTTGCTGATCAGGGGGACTCTAGCGTGACACCTAGCCCCCTTGGCGTCACGCTAGGCCTCTTCTGATCAGCAAAGGTCATTTAAACACATGATTAACAACCCCTAACACCCTCCAAAGGTCAAGTGCCACATGTTAATCTCTTATGGTGGCCAAATTCAGTAACCGCAACATTCCAACAAGTGTAGGGATGTGATCATTCCCTCTTCTCCAAGAAATGATCCTAACGGTGAACCGAAAACTATAAATACCCACCTCCACCCTTCACTTTTCCTCATAATAATCTGATCTTATGTGCTCTAATTTGAAACCTTTGTTTCATACCTGAGCTATTTTGATCTAGATTAGCATTCGGGGACCCTTCGTAAGTGTTCCTTCGTTCTTTTAATGCTTTTCGAGTCCGAAAGTCAACCTTTGTTTGACTTTCTGCGTTGACCAATTTATGGTCAATGCGAAGTTCGTTTGAACTTCGCAACGTGATTGTAATCACGATGGTTATAGTCCCTTGTGACTATGCCTAATGATTACCACGTTGTCTAGGGTCGTAAGGGTAAGAGATCTAATAAATCGCTTATACCTTCGAACCCTACCCATTTGGTCGATCATTAGGATCCGACCAAACACATTAGGTGGCCATAGTATATAGGGAATAACCTTCCGAGGTTATACCTTATGGTCGCTTCGTTTAAGTAGTTGTATGATAGGTAGTTTATATGCCTTAGATAAATTACCAAAATACCCCTTTGATGCCAAAATTCGTTTTAAACATATGTAACATAACTTTTGACATCTAAACTGATTTGACAACCATATTAGACATGTTAAGGCATATTTTACTTGTCATAGGACTAGTTAGGCGTTCCGAACGGATTTTACGCGAACGACGCGTTAAAGTAGCATAAGCTACCTAAACGGGTCGTAATGGGTCACAAGCACTTAGGTTATGTTTCGTTTTAGTATGTGGGCTTTGTTAAACCATATTACACGAGTCTCCATACTTGTTTGGTTTACAAACCCTCATTCTATCCGATCCTCCGATATTAGGTCCGATTTATTAACATAGTTACCTATATTAGGTGCCGTTTGATTCCGTGATCTCTAGCATTGCTTGGTGGTTATCTTAGGACTTCTGAGCAATCTCAAGTGAGTACATAGACCCCTCTTTTACTATTTTCCAAACTGTTTTGGGGTGAAACACATGTGCCTACTTGTTACTTTCATGCTTTTCTGTTTTCACATCATATACCTGCTATGTTCGTTAGTACATTGTAGTACATGTTTTACATTACATTTCATGCTATGTATGCCCATTGTGTGCGTACTTAGTACATGTTTTACATTACATTTCATGCTATGTATGCCCATTGTGTGCGTACTTAGTACATTGTTTTACATTACATTTCATGCTATGTATGCCCATTGTGTGCCTACTTAGTACATGTTTTACATTACATTTCATGCTATGTATGCCCATTGTGTGCGTACTTAGTACATTGTTTTACATTACATTTCATGCTATGTATGCCCATTGTGTGCGTACTTAGTACATTGTTTTACATTACATTACATTTCATGCTATGTATGCCCATTGTGTGCGTACTTAGTACAGTTGTTTTCATCACATGCTTACATTTTGTTATGACATTTGGGTTGTTTACAATGGAACAATACATTCATTAACATTAGCTACGCCGTTCGTTAGTAGGTAGTGGTACCATAGGAATTAACAACTCCCGTTCCTGAAATCCTGGGTTTGTTTGGATTGGAAGGAATGACCGAATTCGATATACATAACTTAGATAAACCTTTAATTTGTTTAAGGGTTTATCGCCACAGTCTCAAGTCTTGGATGTATGCATTTTCACAATACCGCATAAATGTTTGTAACAGTATAGCATGCATTTGTTCCACAAAACATAACTTTGATTTAAACCATGTTTTACTTCAATACCTTGTTTTTGTGCATTTTACATATGGTTTAGTTGATATATTTCACTTACCATACATGTTATTTTTGGGTAAACATTACATGATCTACATTAACATAAACATTTTGACATTGATATACACATTTAGTGGTTTACATTGGACATAGACATTTCAATATGGTTTACACATTAACACATGACAATTCATTTATACATGAACAACT
Source organism: Helianthus tuberosus (assembly GCA_030545235.1). NCBI lineage: Eukaryota > Viridiplantae > Streptophyta > Magnoliopsida > Asterales > Asteraceae > Helianthus > Helianthus tuberosus. The sequence goes on from CM060360.1 coordinate 86,715,912, forward strand.
TACATTGATGGTTGGTTTGGGTAAATGATTCGAGTAACGAGGCGAGTGTAATATAATACAAGCATGGTGGATACGCCGCTGGTACTTCCTATATGTAATTGTTTGTATAACATTACATGTCGTAGCGTTACTTAAATCATTTCAATATTTGACATATTACATTTTACATAAACAACTTATTTTCACAAGACATTGATTTACAAAACAACCTATCTTATACAAACTCATTTTTACTTGGTTATTCATTTAACCTTACATTATTCTCTTATTTATACATATCATTGCTTTTAATGATTTACAAAACAAAACAACTTACAAGGTTCATGACTGACTGTTATTGAACAATTTTTCCTAAACTTATAAGTCATGAATCCTATTTTCAGAAAACCTATGTATCTCACAGGCATTTTTATGCTGACGTACCTATTTTCACATGTGTTTTCAGGAGCTTTTCCGTAGGATGATGATCGTGACACTAGGGCGGACCTATGCCTTAGAGACATAAAATGAAGATAGACTTAGTTTAATTATGTTCTGAACCCTTTATTTCCTGTTTAAGACAATGTAACTCTTATGTTTATAAATAAAATACAACTTTGAATGCCATGGTTATGAAACAATTAATTCTGTTGCAACACTCCCCGACGTTTCCGCCGCGGTTGCATGTTATACGCGGTCGGGGTGTGACAGAAGAGTTGGTATCAGAGCCAATGGTTATAGGGAATTAGGTTATTAGTAAATCTTTGACCTAGACAATAACTTTTCTAGGACCCTAACACAAGTTATCTTGTGTTTAGATCTTAAAACATGTACATCACCTATCCTTAGGTGATTATCTAAACAAGAAACCAAATTTTTCGAAACGATTTTTGAAAAACAATCATCTGTTTTGGATGATTTATTACAAGGTTTTGAACCCTCTATTGTAAGGTTTTGAACCCTTCCAGTTTGGTTTTTGGCCTTGTGCCTTCAAATTTTCAAAATCTCGTCAACGTCGTGGGTTTCAAATAATGTGAACACGTGCAAACTGGAAGAGTGAATGCCTGTATTCTGGGTTTTCTGTCTAGGCAAGCACTTCGTATATATCTCATCAGACACGAGACCAGTTGTGCTTACCTGGGAATTCTTGGGATGAGTGTTCACTTATAGGCGAGCATGTCTTCGTGATACATTATTTTTGATCCATTTACTTTGATTAGTCACTGTGTGTCGTTTGTTTGCTTGGCAATGCGGACGAATGACCACCATCTTTGCTTTTGTTGATTTTGTTTCATCTCATTCTATCATCTCACTCGTTTCCTTTCATGTTTTCCTCTTTTAGAATGCCTCCTCGACGCGAAAACCAGATAGCGACTGCCGAGCTGGCAGAAATCATTGCGCAGCAGATGGCTGCCCAATTTCTAAATCTCTTTGCTCAATGGCACCAAGCCAACAACAATAACAATGCTCCATGCAAATACAAGGATTTTAACTCGGCTAAACCACTCAAGTTTAGTGGTTCTGAAGGAGCGACTGGGCTTCTTCAATGGTTCGAGAGCATTGAGAATACTTTCCGCCACGTGCAATGTCCGGATAATCGCAAGGTCGAGTTTTCTTCGAGCGTGTTTCAGAAGAGGGCTCTCACATGGTGGAACGGGGTTATGAGAGACCGTGGTGCAGAAGTTGCTCTAGCACAAACTTAGGCTGAACTTAGGGCCCTTATGATGAGGGAATTCTGTCCTCGCCATGAACAGCGAGCATTGGAGAAAGAGTTTGATGACTTGAAGCAAGATAGTGGCGAGCACAGGGCATATACTGATAGGTTTGAGGAGTTGAATCTGCTATGCCCAACAATGGTTACCCCACTCGACAAGGCTATCGAAAGGTACATCGATGGCCTACCTGACTCAGTGCAAGACATCATTACTGGTAGTAACCCTACCACACTCTGTCAGGCTATCGAGTTATCAGCGACATTGGCTGAGTCGCAGATTCGGAAGAATAAGTTACACAGGAAGAGTGACAAGGGCAAGAAACAGACATCTGACAAAGAAGATAGCAAGAAAGGTCAAAACAAGAATGGAAAGGATTCTGGTTCATCGAAAAGGGCAAGGAAGCGTAAGGCTTCCCAAAACTATGCTGTCACTGCCCAAGCTAACCAGACAGCTCCCAACCAACCCGCACAGCCTCCAGCGAAGAAACCCTATTCAGGGAATGCACCTTTGTGCAATAGATGCAACAGTTACCATCAGCCGCAACATCAGTTCCGTTTCTGTACTAACTGTGGGAACTCGGGCCATCTTGCCGATGTTTGTCGGTTTGCTCAGAATTGCGCAGTTCAGAACCCGGCTCAACAAGTTGCTCAGCCTCTTGCTCAGCAACAAGGTCAAGCTGCACGACCTCATTTTCCTCCTGGTTCATGCTACAATTGTGGGGATCTGACCCACTACCGGAACCAGTGCCCAAGACTAGCCAACCAGAACCAGAATCCAAATCAGAATCAAGCTCCGGCTCGAGGTCGAGTCTTCAATATGAATGCTCAAGAGGCACAAGCAGACAATGAAGTGGTGAACGGTACGTTCTTTATTAATAATCAGCCTGCATCTGTTCTCTTTGATTCGGGTGCCGATAAGAGTTTTGTGTATTTATCTTTTGAGCCATTGCTTTGAGTGTCTAGAACGAAACTAGGTAAACCTTTGACAGTAGAAGTTGCTAGCGGTGAACCCATTGTTCTTGATTCTGTTCTTCGCAACTGCCAGTTAAACCTTAACGACCATCTTTTTCCTATTGACCTCACGCCAATGCAACTTGGAAGCTTCGACGTTATAGTGGGTATGGATTGGTTGTCTAAGCATCGCGCATAGATAGTTTGTTCTGAGAAGATTGTTCGTGTGCCGCTTTCGACAGGCGAGATCCTACAGGTTCAAGGTGAGAAACCGTCTGGTGGTCTCAAGCTCATGTCTTGTTTTAAAGCTCGGTAGTATCTGCGGAAGAACTATGTGGCTTTCTTAGCTCATGTTACAGCAGATAAAGGCAAGGGTAAGTCTATTTCAGATATTCCTGTCGTTCGGGATTATTCTGAAGTTTTCCCTAAAGAGTTACTTGGTCTACCCCCAGCATGCCAAGTGGAGTTCCACATTGATCTCGTACCTGGTGCAAATCCTATTGCCAGAGCTCCATATCGTCTTGCACCATCTGAGATGCAAGAGTTGTCTAAGCAGCTTCAGGAGCTCTCTGACAAAGGTTTTATCCGTCCTAGCTTTTCACCCTGGGGTGCTCCCGTTCTTTTTGTCAAGAAGAAGGATGGATCATTTAGGATGTGTATCGATTATCGTGAGCTTAACAAGCTTACCATCAAGAATCGATATCCCCTACCGCGCATAGATGATCTCTTTGATCAGTTACAGGGCCCTTCTTATTTTTCGAAGATTGATCTTCGTTCGGGGTATCATCAACTTCGGGTGCATGAAGAAGATATTCCCAAGACGGCATTCCGCACTCGGTATGGGCATTACGAGTTCACAGTCATGCCATTCGGGTTGACTAATGCTCCTGTTGTTTTAATGGACTTAATGAATAGGGTCTGCAAACCTTGTTTGGATCAGTTCGTCATTGTTTTTATTGATGACATCTTGATTTACTCCAAGACGCGAGCTGATCACGAGCAACATCTTCGTCTTACTTTGGAACTCCTAAAGAAAGAGCAACTTTTCGCCAAATTCTCCAAGTGTGAATTTTGGCTTAAAGAAGTTCAATTTTAGGACATATTGTCAACGAACGAGGTATTCATGTGGATCCCTCCAAGATCAGTGCGATTAAGGATTGGGATACGCCTACTACTCCTACTGAAGTTCGTTCTTTTCTTGGTCTGGCGGGTTATTATCGTCGCTTCATTGAGAACTTCTCAAAGATTGCAGTTCCTCTAACTGCCCTAACTCAGAAGAACAAGCCCTTTGATTGGGGATTCAAACAAGAGGAAGCTTTTCAAAACTTGAAACAGAAACTTTGCGACGCGCCTGTTCTGACTTTGCCTGAGGGCAATGATAATTTCGTCGTTTATTGCGATGCATCTAAACTGGGTCTTGGCTGTGTTCTGATGCAAAGGAACAAATTCATAGCATATGCATCGAGGCAGTTGAAGATACATGAGAAGAACTACATCACTCATGATCTTGAGTTGGGTGCAGTTGTTTTCGCTCTAAAGATCTGGAGACACTATTTGTACGGTACAAAATGTGTGGTTTTCACGGACCACAGAAGTCTTCAACATATCTTCAATCAGAAAGAACTCAACATGAGGCAACGACGTTGGGTTGAGCTTTTAAACGACTATGACTGCGAAATTCGCTACCATCCTGGTAAGGCGAATGTCGTAGCTGATGCATTGAGTCGTAAGGAACATACTAAGCTTCATTGTGTACGTGTTCAATCTGTTATTCAAGCTCGATCTGATATCCAAGCACGCATTTCTCAGGCCCAACAATCTTGTGTTTCACAAGGTTTGATGGATAAGGAATTTCCCTATCACATAACACCTGATCTGGAACTGAAGGACAATGGATCGTATTACTTCATAGACCGTTTGTGGGTCCCAAGCCAGGATGATCTTCGTACCTTGCTTATGGATGAAGCCCATAAGTCTCGTTATTCTATTCATCCGGGCTCAGATAAGATGTATAAGAATCTTCGTATTCATTATTGGTGGGCTGGTATGAAGAAAGACCTTGCCTTATACGTATCAAAATGCCTTACTTGTCTTAAGGTTAAGGCTGAACATCAGCGTCCTTCTGGTTTATTGGTGCAACCAGAGATACCAGTTTGGAAATGGGAAAACATTACTATGGATCTTGTTACCAAACTTCCACGCACAAAGAAAGGTCATGATGCCATCTGGGTAGTCGTTGATCGTCTTACTAAGTCAGCACATTTCTTACCAATTCGTGAAGATTTTCCTGCTGACAGACTTGCTAAAATCTATGTGGATGAAATTGTAGCTTGTAGGTCCCGTAATCTGAGGATCGATAACGAACCAAATCACTTGTTTATAACAAACACGGTTACGTGTGCGGAATCCACGTAACTATGCCAAATCAAACATGTAAAACAATAACGACACGATATAATCAATGATACACACTCGATTGATTAAACGGGATGAGAACCGATTACAAACTGATACAAACACAGTTTAACAGAATTTTGACAGAGTTTCTTTATGTGTAAGCTCTCATCTACTTTCAACTGTGAAAGCAGATGTGTTTATATAGTCTCTGGGCCCAACAGTCAACGAAACACAAAGTGTCACGGCGAAACAGAATATGGGCCAAACATTGAGCTTGAAGCAGCCCAATACACGACGAATCAAGTGTGATTCGTCATGAATGTCGGCGAAACAGACATAATGGACATTAGTCTGTTTCGTCATGATGTGTTCGACGAAACAGACCTGTTTCGTCGAGGTCTGCAACTGTTGTGGTTGTTTCTTGAAACAGACAGCAACAACAGCAACATATAAACAACTTATAATGACCATTCTACCCTTTGTATGCAACATGCATTGTTCGAATAGCATTACATATTAAACGGAGACAAACAAGTCAGACACAAGTGGATAGGAGGATATCCGACTTGGTCGACATCAAATACATACTTGATAAACATTAAAGACCGTACAAAATACATCATTAAGTACAAGACTAGTTACAGACACTAAAAATGCATCAACAAACTCCCCCTTGTCTGTTACTCGTCTTCGGTCTTCTAATCTTCCATCTCAGTGTTGTTTGGACCACGAACTGCCCGAATGTATTCCCCGGTAGTAGCAAAAACACGCTACTCGCTGAAACTTTAAAGCTTGACGTGCATCCTGATCCTCATAGAAAATATCATGACGATATAATCTGCTAACATCAGCCTCGGACATGTTGACTATCCACATCGGATCCAACATCCGGTAATTTGCACGATTATCTCTAAACACAATTACAGCTTCATGAGTATCCGAGTCGTAGCACTATAATGCGATGTCTTCAAGAAAATCCGGCTGCATAGGCATCAATGGGATTTTATCTACAACCCTCGGAGGCTGGTACACAAGTTTGAATCTGCAAGTGTTGGTGTCCGGATCAAGAGTAAACTTGATCGGTTGATAGACAGGAAATTGTGTCTTGTATGATTCATCCTTCCAGCCTGTCTTCTTGTTTACTTTAACCAGACGCTCAAATAAAGTAGCGCCATCGTATTTTGATCGATTGATAAGCACAAGCCTTGTCAACGCAGCAACATCATAAAATGGTAAGGAAAGAATGCTCAGCAGTGAATTGAAATATAGAATTCCGTATTCACGTTTGATAGCAATGCAGTGTATATCTTGAACAAACATCCAGCATAGAATCCTTCCACTTGGCTTTGCCTTTTCAAATTGCAAGTAGTCTACTTGAGCTTTTTCAGGCACAGGCTTGGAGACTTTAGATAGAAACTGTTTTCTCCATTCAGAAAATGCATCTCTGTCTTTTTCAGACGAATTTCGATTCTTTAAGTGCTCGTCTATGTCATCAATATTCTCCTTCATCCATTCTTCATCAAACGAAGAAAATTCAGTACCATCTGTTCGAACATACATTGATTTTGATGCTACACCTTCAAACACAATCTCATCAATATCTTCCACATTAGTTGTATCAGTCTCAGTCGACATTTTATCTATCTCAGCATCATCTATTTCTCTCATAGAATGTAGAATACTCAATTGCTCCTGAGAAAGATCTTCTATTAACTCCCCTTCTTCAAGCAACTCTCCCGTAAATGGATGAATAGCCTGTAAAGCAATATCAGCACTGCTTACTATAGAAGAAGTACCTTCTATCTGTTGAACTTTTCCAGTAGAAGTTCCCTGAGATGATTCGACCACTGTAGGTTGAACTGCAACAACTTCAGAAGTAAGTGCGGTTGGCTGCTTCTGTGATGTACCAGAAGTGTCAGGATTCCCTTGGTCTTCCGTATCATCATCCTTTTTCTTCAGTACTTCTTGTTGTTTACAATGATAATCCCACAGAACAGCAAGCCTTCTCTCTTTCTCTTCATCAACAGCCTTCAAGCGAGCATTTTCAGCTTTAAGCAAATCAATTTCAGCTTGTTGTCGCTCTATTACTGTTTGCTGTTGACCAATGGTTGATTTCAATTTGTTAATTTCCACCGATTGTTTAAGTTGATCATGCTTCGTGAGATTACCGAAATGAGATTGTCTCTGAAGACGATTAGCAGCTGCTTCAAGTGTAGAGAATAGATATCTGATCTTTTCGTCTTGAGAAAATCCGGAAAATGTCCTATGACGTTCAGCACTGATCTGTGAAGTGGTTGCTCTGATTGCAGAAGCCATAGTTCTTTCAGGAACTGCCTGAGGAATAACAGATGGAGTAGCAGCAACTGATGTAACAACTGGAGTTTCTGTAGCTGAAGTAACTACAGGAGCTTCTTGTACAGGCTCCTGAGGTACAGATGAAGACTCTTGAGGCACAGATTTCCGAGTATAAGTACTCAAATATCTCCTAGATTTCTTCTTTTGAACTTCAACCGCTTTCTCAGCTCTTCTTTTTGTTCTTCTTTCACCTTCAGGATCCTCTGGAACATATTCTGGATCATCCTCAGTTCTAATCTTTCTATACCTTCTTACTCCACGTATATCAATATACATTTCGTATCCAGGCTCAACTATATGATCACTAGAACTAGAATCAGATTCATTATCACCACTTGCTGAAGAACTACTAGCTGATGTACCAGAAGCTGCACCTTTGCTCGATGTACCAACAGCACCAGCATCACCACCATCATCACTTTCACCACTACTTTCATCACCATCACTACCAGACTCATCTGAATCAACTGGGTCAGGACCAAATTTCTCTATCCTTTTTCTTTCCAACTCGGGTTCTTCATTGTCAGATTGGCTGTCATCATGACGCCATTTGTCATTTGCTGGAGCAACATAATCCGGATTCACTAGTGCGCCAAAAAGCTTCCTTGGAGGAACGCTTTCTTTGTATCTTTTGGCGGCAAGAGTCTTGATTAGCCTTAAAGAGTTGAAATTCATCGCCTCTATCTTCAGAAGATCATTTTCAGCTTTAGGAAGCTCTGGATGTTGAACATTCATAATCATTTGAAGAAACCGTGGATACATCCAAAACTTGTTCCCGGTTGTTCTACTACCAGTCCTTGTCATATTCTCTTTCATGTTGCTGAAAATATACTTTGAGATGCTAAACGGTTTGTTTAACACCAAAGCAACCATGAAACCAACAAGATCATCTCCAGCCATATCATATCCAGACCGTCTATTGCTGAGACACTGAATAAGAATATGCAATAAAAATTTGTAGCGTAATGGAAGATCACCTTTGTTGATTTGTTTGACGAAAAGGTCTCCTTTACACTTCATCCTTAACAAACAGCCTCGTGAACACATGATTGGAATTGAATATGGAGCGTTCAGTTGATCTTGTAATTGAAGAACTTCATTCAATATCTCCGGAGTAACAACGACATACAGATCATTCACACGACCTCTTATAATATCCTTTCCATCGATTTGAACTACGCTTGCAGAATCCCAGAAAGCTTTAATTAGTGATTTGTAGACGGGTGTCGAGTATGTAACAGCATGATTGATACGTGACTCCCTGATCCACTTCGTGATATCTTTAAATTCCGTGAGCTTGTCTTCAGGATCCAGATATGCAACTTGATTATGACGCTTCTCTGACATAATCTCCTCTTCAGTTTTGTTTTCTTTCTTTATCGCCTTCTTGCGTTTTCCTTTTTCTTGCGGTGCTTTCGGAGCCATCTGCACATGAAAATGTCCAGAATAAGTCACATTTGATATAACATTGCATTTAGACATGTATGGATACAATTTCATGTATCCACATAACAGATAACCTATCAAACATGTCTACTATGAACAAACAGCAACAACAGAAAACGGCTAAGGTATGTACGACGAAACAGAAGATCAACGACGAAACAGAAGGGTGTGCGACGAAACATAGGTTTGACCATTGACCAGTTTGATTCGTCGACGTTTTGATTCGTCGAGTCTGTTTCGTTCCTTTTCTGATTCGTCGTCTCTGATTCGTCTCATTTCAGATTCGTCGTATGTTTTGATTCGCCGAAATTAGGGTTAATGTGATTCGTCGATTTGGGGGTTTTTGTGTTTCGCCGTTTTGTGGTTAAAACAAAGAACAAATAAAAACACAAACACATTCAACATCATTATTTATACCCAAATCAACTTATGCCAATCCATATATGATTTTCGATCCAAAAACCCATTTAAAACAGTTAAGAATTTTATCAAACAAAAACCCCTGTTTTTGTTACAAAAACCCACTTCCAAATCAAAGTAAATCAAACATAATAAACCTAAATCTATCAGATACAGAAGGAAAACACAATACATTCAACATCAACACATATATTATCAAAGAAAACAAGGTCTCAAAGGGGTCTCTGAGGGTTTCGGATGAAAAACCGACGGTTCAAAATGTTCGGAATGTGAACCGGAACGTTTTACTACCTTTGATTTTTGTAAGATTTTGATTAAAATCGGATGTTTTGAGTGATTTGTGAGAGTGACCGTAGGTATGGAGGTTTTGAGTGTTTGAAGAAGATGAAAAGTTTGATGTTTTGAAAAAGTGAACAACTGGGACCCTTATATACACCGCCTTGATTCGACGAATCTGATACTTCGACGAAACTGGATTGGGCCCGGCGAAACTGAACAAAGTTGGGCTTAAACTTGGGCCTGAAATTAGCCCATGACGAAACTGATTTGGGCTCATGTGATTCGTCGATGTTTTGACGAAACAGATTTGATTCGCCGAAGATGGTCTGATTCGTCGACCCTTCTGATTCGTCAACTATTCTGTTTCACCAACAGGTTTTTCAAAAACACAGAGGCTGGTAAGATTTTGCAGTTAAAACAGATTATGAACAAACTGAACACATTTCCATTCTGTTTAAGTTTTCAAATGCAAGAACGTTTTTATGAAGAAAGTTTCAGGCTTCCGGTAGAAAACACCAAGCAACAACTTCGGCTTAATAAAAAATGAACTTTACACAAAAATACTAAAAACAAATTTAAAGCACGGTAAACTAAATGAAAATGCGGAAAACTGAGAAAAACAATAAGCAACTGTACAAATGCAATCTTTTTGCGAATTTCAAGGACAAGGAATCATACCAGCTTACGGTCTTAGTCAACATGATTTTGATTTCTGTTTAAAGCTCTGGAAAAGTATACTACCTCGATTATCGGTATTGTGGTCCACATAAGCTCAAACTGATCAGACGTAATCATAATTTAAGAGATACGATTAACGGTAAGGATTATACTTACAAGTCGATGTAAATCCACTCACGACACATTCCCGTATCAAGGTATGCACGAGAATTCATCTTACCGGTGAGTATACCGATTATCATCTGTTTGACCGTATAAAAATGTGAGAAACTCACTTATTTTGATTGAAAACAAGCCCTGTGTGATAGAATCACTTATTGATGAGGAACTTGATTTTCAGATGCATGAGGGCACAGGAGCAAGTCCGTGAACAGGTCAGTACTTTCGTACAGCAGAGAGACGAACTTGACTCCCGCAAAGAATCTGTGATATAAAATCACTTATTTTGTTTGGACATGTGATTGTTGATCACTTATTGAGGTCGAATGCAGTATGTACACGTATGTATAGTATCATGGAAGATCTTAGACTTCGTCTCCGTTATTTTTACGGTTTGATACAACCATGATACCCAGATGATAAGCAGCATAAAGACCGAATATTTCAGACCTCGGCAATCTCTCAAACGAGATTTCGGTACTAAGACCATATGCCAATGAATGGTTCCCACCTGACTTGAAGTCTGTTAGGTTTGTATCATCCTGCACATTTTAGTCTGATTGTGAGCCTACCGATACATCGTTAGTAGAGATACTTATCATTTTTCTTTTTGTTTTTCATTTTGAGCACATTGACCGACCACACTAGTGAACTTCATCATTTTCCTTTATCCAAGAAACTCATTTTTGGTTTTTCTATTGTTTTTGAATTTTTGAGTTTTTCAAACGAAACGACAGAAAGTAAAGACATCTTTTTGGATTTTGAACTTTTGCAATGTTTTTGTATTTTCTTGAAATATCTCCCCCTAAAATTCGCAAAGTTTACGAAAACTAAAATCTTTTTGAATTTTCAGAGTTTATAAAGAAAATATTTACAAAAACGATCAGCCAAAGAAGTTTACTCGGGTATCACCTTAATGCCATTGACCAAAAGTAGATAATCAAAACGTGATTTATCAAAAGCTTTTGTAAACAGGTCGGCACGTTGGTGATCAGTCGGGACATGAACGACATCGATTAACCTCTTGTCAAAACAATCACGTATGAAGTGATATTTAATGTCGATGTGTTTAGTCTTAGAATGTTGCACAGGATTTCTAGTGATCTGCAAGGCAACATTATTATCAACAAAAATATGGGTAGATAGGAATTCTAAACCGTAGTCGCGCATTTGCAACAACTCGAGGCAGCAATATATTCTGCTTCACATGTTGATGTAGCAACACACGTTTGCTTCTTGCACTGCCACGTGACCAGGCGATTTCCTAAGAACTGACATCCTGCTGTTGTCGATTTGCCATCGATTTTGCATCCACCAAAATCAGAATCACTGTATGCAATTAATTCAAAACTATCATCCTTAGGGTACCAAAGACCAAGGTCCGGGCATCCCTTCAAATAGCGAAAAATCCTTTTGATAGCTGACTGATGAGAGGCCTTCGGGTTTGCTTGATATCTTGCAAGCAGGCATGTTGGATACATTATATCAGGCCTCGAAGCGGTGAGAAACATGAGAGAACCGATCATGGCGCGATAGTATGAGGAGTTGATGCTTTCACCCTTCAAATCCGGAGTAATTCCATGATTCTGCGGAAGAGGGGTACCAATGGGCGTTGCATCTGACATTTGGAATCGGTTCAAAATGTCACCAACATATTTAGTCTGATGGATGAATATCCCAGACTCTGTTTGTTGAACTTGTAGGCCCAAGAAGAAAGTCATCTCCCCCATTGCGCTCATTTCGAATTTTGTAGGTCCCTCTCGAGGATGAGATAAAACCTTATCCTTGTTATATCAAACACACTAGCGAGTGCGGAATCCAAGCTAGCATGCAACCGAGAATTTATACGAGAACAAGCACAAACACAACACACAAGATTCACCGATTAACACCACATGTATTAATACGTATGAAGGGTCCGGTTACAAGCTCAATGTTTACAGATATGTTCTATAAAATCTCACAGTGTGTGTGTGCTCTCCTTTCTCTCTCTGCCTTATCTCTCTTGTCACTTTTCTTAGCTGAACACAACACACTACATGGGTATATATACCCGACACAGCAGGTCTGGTTGAAAGATCAGACAGACTGATCGAAAGATCATCTGTCGACCAGAAACACATCGAAAGATCTGCATACACCTCGAAGGATGATATCCTTCGAGGTCCATCTGTCGAGGGTTTATGTTTCGAGATTATGATCGAAGGATATAAACAATCCTTCGATCACACATCTTTCGACCCAAACACCTTACAAACATTTGTTTACTGTTTGGTCAAGTCAAACCAGGAGGATGGTTGACTTGGTCAAACTTACATCAACCTTACATTAAAGACATCGTTTTGTATCATGACGAAATACAGACAAAGTACAGACACAAGTGCACCAACAAACTCCCCCTTGGCTGTAGCTTTGTCTCGATCTTCGTGTCTTCAAGTCTTCAAGGCCGAGTCGAACCGAGCCGAGTCGCGTCCACACAAAGTGCATCAACAAACTCCCCCTTGGACGCTACTCGTGATGGTTCGTCTTCTATGTCTTTCATGTCGGAGGATCTTCAAAGTCTTCACGTCTTGAAAGTAGAAAGTGTATCAACAAACTCCCCATTTAACTTAGGTAGTGTGTCAATAAACTCCCCCTTAGATTGAACTCTCCATTGAGTCATGCTCGTGAATCTTTTGACTTGTCAATTCTTCAGATCCTTGAGGTGTTGATGAAGGGACAGCGGCAACTCGATCATTTTATCCTTTGAGTGCCTCCACTTCGTGTCTTCATTCCAAAGCTTTTCATCGAACATGTTCTCCTCGCCTTTAGCATCTGCACATGCAAGAAAGCTAAACGCATAATGAGAACACCTGCTTGGAATGTAGTTAACATTTAAACTAACGACACATATGAGATCAATTCTCAATCGAACACCAACCGACAGCAGTTTGAAAGTTTAGAAAAGTATTCATTTTAATCCTTTAACTTTCAAAACTCGTTAACTTCGACTGTTTATGAAGATGCAATTGTTTTCCAGCTTGTAATCAGGATTTTGGGTAGGATAGACTCGAGTTCCAACATCAGTCAATCAAAAATAAACTAGAAGCAAAATCTTTTTGGATTTTATAAAGTTTATATTAAAACACACCTAAAATCTTTTTGAAATTTTCATATTTCAAATGTAAAGATGGAAAGCAATAAATAAATATATACAAAGATGCATAAACAGGAAACATTAAATAAATATTTACAGACATTCTTTTTGCGAGTTTCGAGGGTAAGAGAATCATATCAGTGTACGGTCATGCCAAAACGCTCTTGTTGTTCTTTTAGTTAACATTAAGATAAGCATCCTATAACGATTATCGGTATTGTTGTCCACTTAAGCTCAGCTTATCATTTGTAATCATGGCGAGGGGATACGTTAAGGTATAATTTATACTTACCGACCGGTGTTCATCCACATCACGACACATTCCCGTATCAAGGTATGCACGAGGGTTCATCTTACCGGTGAGTATACCGATTATCATCTGTTTGACCGTATATGATGTGAGATTCTCACTTATTTGATTTGAAAACAAGCCCTATGTGATATAATCACTTATTGATGAGGAACTTGATTTTCGATGCATGAGGGCACAGGAGCAAGTCCGTGAACAGGTCAGTACTTTCATACAGCAGAGAGACGAACTTGACTCCCGGATGAATGTGATATATTATCACTTATTTGTTTGGACATGTGATTGTTTATCACTTATTGAGGTCGTATGCAGTATGTACACGTATGTATAGTATCATGGAAGATCTAGACCTGCGTCCCCGTTATTTTTCGGTAAAAGATACAACCATGATACCCAGATGATAAGCAGCATAAAGACCGAATATCTCAGAACCTCGGCAATCTCTCAAACGAAATTTCGGTACTAAGACCATATGCCAATGAATGGTTCCCACCCAGTCTTCAGTCGATTTAGGTTTATATCACCCTGCACACTTTAAAATGATTGTGAGCCTACCGATACATCTTATATAGAGCTGCTTATCGTTTTTCATTTAAGGTTTAAAGAGGTTTAGACAGACCACTGATGTACTATCATTTTCTCTTTTGCTCGCCAGGAAACTCATTTTTGCTTTTCTATTGTTTTTGTGTTTTTGAAATTTTTCGATGTTTTTGAATTTTCAGATTTTGGATTACTCCCCCTAAAATCAACAAACTAAAATAAATTTAAAACACAAAGGTATTTACAAAAATGATTTTCCGATGTTGGTTAACTCATGTTTTACCTCAATGCCGTTTACCAAAATTAATTTTGAACGAATTTCGGAAAAATCAGTTGACATGTCGGTAAGCGGTGCGGACCATGACAACATTGTCTGGCCAAAGAGTGCTGTACGAGAGAATAATTCACAAAGCAGCTTAAATATCGACAAGTATAGGAGAGATTAGAAATTTAAAACCGTATCCTGCAACTGCATCGTGCATTGCAAGGAATCTGAGTGCTCTCCCAAACTGAATATCCACCCGGTGTGGATTTAAAGGTCGATTTGTAGCTACTGAAATCCCTTCACAGCAACAAGATCATAAACCTCCGGGTCCGGCTGGTCTTCCACATTGCACCAGCGAAGGTCTTTGTCTTTCTCTTTCAGAAGTAGTGTGCGGTTGTTCAATCCATGCCAAGGCATCCGCACACCTGGATGGTTTGTTCAACAAACACATTTTCTTCAATCACACCACGAAGAAATGTACACTGCACGTTCATCTTGTAGATTGTTGAACTTCAGACGTGCTGCAGGTGCGTACATTTTGATTTGAATCTATCCCGGGGACCCGATCAAAGCCTTGAACATTCACATTTTTGAAATGATTTTCATTTTGTCGAAGCTTCCAATTTCTTTCATCAGACATTTCTCCCTTTTCTCTTCCTCTCCATCAAAGGCAACAATTTCTTCTGTCGCCTATCTTGTGCAAGGATGCTCCACTTTCAACAATCTTACGACTATCGAAAGTTCCTCCTGGAATATCCTACACACTCACTCAAAAATTAGTTGGAGAGTGGGACCCAAGCCTTTGTGGACTTGGGTCGTCCTTGATCATCAAGAAAAGTGATTTCAATCATTTGATGATTAGGAAAAAGAACCTGTGGTGCTCCCCCTGATTGAATTACCTGTTTTTGCTTCCAAACTGTTTCACCTTTACCAGTATTTGTATTAATTGTTTTAGCATTTATTGGTTTTACAGTTTTAGGTTTTGCTTGAACAGGTTTTTCTTCTTTGACCTCTGACTTTAAGGCCCTTTCAATCACCTTTTGATTCTTTTGTTTCAACTTCTTTTCCCTTTCTTTCAAGACACGTGGGTCTTGTTTCGGAGAAAGTGATCGTTTTTGGTAATTGGTTTCTTGGGGAGCACTTGTTTTTGCCTTCAACTTTTGCAGGTATGGGCAGTATCTTACAATATGCCCAATTGTGCCACACTCAAAGCACATTCTCCGCTCTACAAACCTCGGAGAAACACGTTGATGACCAGACTGAGAACCAGACAATGAACTTTGTGATCTAGACGTGCTTGGACCTAAATCACATCCGTTGGTGTGTTGGGTGTAATTATTCTGATCATTTCGTTTTAAAATTCTAACTTGTTTTACAAAATCAACGTTAGATTTTTCTTGAAATGTTTCAATTTTATCGGAACCCGTGGATCCAACAAAGTTCATTTTCGGTTCTCGTTTCTTAACAGGAGTTCTTTTGTTCTGCACCTTTTGTTGTTGAACCTTTGGTTGTTCAGTCTTAGCCTGCTGAACTTTAGGTGCTTGAACCTTCTTGTTCTAAGCCTTCTTTCCCTGTACTTTACCTTTTCCTGAGTTGACTTGTTGTTTTCGCTCAATTGGTAGCTTTTGGTTTCCGTATTGTTTTCGAATTTGTTCACACGGAATTGGATCACATTGAGTGACGGTAATTTTGCCACTTTTGTTCCCCAAAAACTTATCAGTACATCCTTCAAAAATTTGCTCAATTAAATCCTGATTTACATTTTTAATTGGAAAATCTTTGTTAGAGTAGATTTTGCTATCTCCTTTGAGCGTGTACAACAAGTTATTCTCTTCACTGCTAGATACAAGGGACTCCATTGGTTTTGACATTTCAGTCTTACTCGGTTTCACTGGTGGATCACACAAGATGTGATTCTCAATTGGAATATCTGTTGTAACCGAGTTAGACTGTTGTTTCACAATTACTTCAGATTCATCATCCGAAGAATCAGCATCCTCAACAATGGGAGGACTCTGTTCCTTAACACATGATGAATCTGTCACATTCTCAGATTCAGATTCAGTTTCAGATTGACCCGAGGATGATGTACCAGTTGTGAACCCGAGGCCTGCTGCAAAATCATCTAGATTGAGTGGCACAGTAGGTTCAAAACGGGGCATATCCTCGTTATCAGGCAATTTAGAGTAATTGTGATTCATTGGGGGAGGACATGATTTGAATCCAATACATTTCTTGTCCCCCTTTTTCTTCTGAACATCAATAATGTGATCCAAAACATAGCGGGAATTGGAATAGCTTTCCAATTTCTGCTTAATTGTCTCACATTCACATCGAGCTGTTGCCAACTCTACCATTTGCTTTTCAATTGTGTCAATAAGATTATTGTTAGCATGTTGTTTTCGCAAAACAGCCTTTTGTAATTCTGAAACATCATGTCTTAATGACGCAATTGTTGTTTTGAATTCCTTTTCATTTCTGGTTAAAAATACGTTAGCTTCGGCTGCTTTAGAAAGATTTACAATCAATTCTTGATTGTGTTTGGATATGATTTCAAACTGACTTTCCTGTTCAGCATATTTAACATTTAAACTATCACAATTTTCACAGCTAACTACAGTGGGTTCATCGACACTTACCTGGCTTGATGAACTGTCGACATTAGCCATAAAGGCTGAATGGAGAGAAGACGAAGAATGAGCAGTTTGATCCACCAAATTAGATCCTCTTTCAGTTACTGCTGCAGCTTCCTCCAAAAGCTCATCAATATCTGCATCGACTGACGCACTTGATGTCTCATCCACATGATCATTTCCTGAAGTGGAGGATTCTTCATCTGAGCTTCCATTATAACCAGAACTGTCTTCATCTTCAGAAGATGCAACACCATTGGTGGAAGATTCTCCACCACTGGCGTGCTTTAAATCCTTTACGACTTCAGCAAAACATGCTGTTCCACCATTTCCTCCTTCTCCAAGCTGAAGCGACCAATCACAACCCTCATCTATTTGAACCACCAGCCCCCGGTTGGCATTTGATGGTCCTGCTTGAGTTCGGTTGTTGACAGGTATCAACATACGCTCATTGTTCCTGTTCTGGTTCTGCTGGTTGCCTTGGTTTCTGAAGGGATTCTGGTTTCCATGCTGAGCTGGTCTTGTGCATTCCCTTTTGAAATGGCCACGTTCACCACAGTTAAAGCACGTTACAGCTTGCTTGTCGAACCCATACTTGGTGTCTTTCTTGCTATCCAAGTTGGTTCTCCCCGTCCTTTCCATAAACTCCTTAGCTCTTCGAATTGCACTAGCAAGAGCCCATTTAATATCCATCATTTCAAACTCTTCTTTATCCACTTGCTGATAATCTTCATTGGTTAGATTGATATTCCCAATCTGACCTGCGATCAATCCACTATAAGCACTAACCAAGGTATTCAACATCTCCATATGCTCCTTGGCTATTTCGACACTGACTTTAGAAAAGTTGGAAGTGTCTAATCTGACTGTGTTTGGATTGGAAGTGGCTTGAAAGTTTGAAGAGCTTCCATAAAACCCTTGCTGTTGCGGTTGTTGCTGCTGTGCTGAAGAAGAAGAATCTGGTCTTGAATACATCATCGTGTATGCTGAAGGATCAAACTGATCTGTTGTTGAAGGTCCGGTGTTAGAGACGAAAGCTGTTTGAAGCTTCGCGTGTTGAGAAGCTGGTTTTTCTCCACTGATACCTCCTGCAATCCCAAAGTACATCTCAGGATTTTGAGGAGTCAATGTTCTTTTCGCCTTAAGCTTTTCTTCCACATCCTTGTTCTCCAATCTTTGAATTAACTCATAAACGGTGATTGTGTCTAGAACACCGTTTTCTTTGAGAATTTCAAGATAACTGCTCCACTTTGCTGGTAAGCTATCAGCGAATCTCTTCACCATTTCTTGTGGAGTGGCAGTGACTTTAAAGGCAAACATCTCGCTCAACAAGTGATGGAACCTTGTAGATAAATCTGCCAAAGTCTCATTCTCCATACACGTGAATCCTTCAAACTCTTTCTTCAGTAATTCTTGCTTGATCTTTCTAGATTGAGCATTTCCTTCACATCGTAACGTGAGCATATCCCACAAGCTTTTAGTAGTCGTGCAGTAAACAAACTGGTGGTATATGTCTCTGTGAAGAGCTTGCGTGAGAATCATGAATGCTTTCTTTTCTAACTCAAATTTCTTCTTATCATCTTCAGACAAAGTGCTGTAAGTTTCTGGATTGGATCCTGCAACTTCCAAATCATGTTCAAATGCGTTGAAGAAGCACATCCATAGGTCTTGACCTTGCCCCTGAACATAAGTTCTCAGCCTTTCTTTCCACCATCCCCAATCATTGATGTGATTCAGCTTTGGCGGTTTTGTGCTTGTACCAGTTTCACTGTCGTTCTGCATCATAGATTGAATGCTGCTGTTTTGATTTGTGACCAATGCCCATTGATTTGCAGTGATCATTGCAGCTTGAGGTGGGGCAATAGCTTGCATCCATGCAGTTTTGTTGAAATCTGACGTAGATTGCATAGCTGATGATTGTGGAGTCGAAGTTATTTGAGTCCACGCGGTTGGATCCCACTGACCGTTTGTTCCCATTTTATGAAAATTAATATATTAAGTGAAAATTGATTTAAAAATGAAAACAAGTTTTCTGTTTAAAAATTTAATTTTCACAAACTATGTTAATTTCAAATGATAACAACCAGCCGAAAGATCCTTGATCGAAAGACCTGAAAAACACAAACTGTTAAACTTAAACAAACAAGGATCGAAAGATCAAACTTTGTTCGAAGGATCAACAGTGTTCGAAAGATCACTGTTGAGTTTCGAGCAGTGACTTCGAAAGACTCTCCAATCGAAAGATCCTTGTCTTTCGAACAATGACTTCGAAAGACTCTCCAATCGAAGGATCCTTGTCTTTCGAATAAGACCTGTAGATCGAAAGATGTATGTTTCGAAAAGATTCCTTGGTTCGAAGGATGATTATCTATCGAACCTCCCTTGATCGAAAGATGAACTTTCGACTTCGAAGGATATCTTTCGATCTTGTCTGACACAGTTGACAAAGAGTGACGGGTTGGTGAAAAAGGTGATGGGTAGGTGAAATCTTTCGGCAGAAGGTATGTGCAGACCTTACTTTCTGCCAAAGCAGATTTGAACCAATAAAATAATGCCCAAAAATAGAAACTTCTTATCCAGAAACCGGTCACCGGATAAGCCGGAATTTCGGCCGGAAAACACCAAAATTCTTAAAAACAGATTTTTTTAAGTTACCCAACCCGACCAAAAACACACCCGGTAAGTTTAGAACACGTTTTAGCATCTGGAAATGCGAGAAAAACAGTAAAAACGAGTGCTAAACCAGTGAGTTTTTATCCAAGAACACCCCAAAATCTCGGTTTTTAACAAGGAAGAGAGCCACGGCTCTGATACCACTTGTAGGTCCCTCTCGAGGATGAGATAAAACCTTATCCTTGTTATATCAAACACACTAGCGAGTGCAGAATCCAAGCTAGCATGCAACCGAGAATTTATACGAGAACAAGCACAAACACAACACACAAGATTCACCGATTAACACCACATGTATTAATACGTATGAAGGGTCCGGTTACAAGCTCAATGTTTACAGATATGTTCTATAAACTCTCACAGTGTGTGTGTGCTCTCCTTTCTCTCTCTGCCTTATCTCTCTTGTCACTTTTCTTAGCTGAACACAACACACTACATGGGTATATATACCCGACACAACAGGTCTGGTCGAAAGATCAGACAGACTGATCGAAAGATCATCTGTCGACCAGAAACACATTGAAAGATCTGCATACACCTCGAAGGATGATATCCTTCGAGGTCCATCTGTCGAGGGTTTATGTTTCGAGATTATGATCGAAGGATATAAACAATCCTTCGATCACACATCTTTCGACCCAAACACCTTACAAACATTTGTTTACTGTTTGGTCAAGTCAAACCAGGAGGATGGTTGACTTGGTCAAACTTACATCAACCTTACATTAAAGACATCGTTTTGTATCATGACGAAATACAGACAAAGTACAGACACAAGTGCACCAACATTTTGTACGGTCTTTAATGTTTATCAAGTATGTATTTGATGTCGACCAAGTCGGATATCCTCCTATCCACTTGTTTTCTGACTTGTTTGTCTCCGTTTAATATGTAATGCTATTCGAACAATGCACGTTGCATACAAAGGGTAGAGTGGTCATTATAAGTTGTTTATATGTTGCTGTTGTTGCTGTCTGTTTCAAGAAACAACCACAACAGTTGCAGACCTCGACGAAACAGGTCTGTTTCGTCGAACACATCATGACGAAACAGACCAATGTCCATTATGTCTGTTTCGCCGACATTCATGACGAATCACACTTGATTCGTCGTGTATTGGGCTGCTTCAAGCCCAATTTTTGGCCCATATTCTATTTCGCCGTGACACTTTGTGTTTCGTCGACTGTTGGGCCCAGAGACTATATAAACACATCTGCTTTCACAGTTGAAAGTAGATGAGAGCTTACACATAAAGAAACTCTGTCAAAATTCTGTTAAACTGTGTTTGTATCAGTTTGTAATCGGTTCTCATCCCGTTTAATCAATCGAGTGTGTATCATTGATTATACCGTGTCGTTATTGTTTTAGATGATTGATTTGGCATAGTTACGTGCATTCCCCACACGTAACCGTGTTTGTTATAAACAAGTGATTTGGTTCGTTATCGATCCTCAGATTACGGGACCTACAATTGGTATCAGAGCGTTTGGCTCTAATCCTTGTTTAAAATCAAACATTGTTCGGTTTTTATCAAGTTTTTGTGTGTGTTTTTCTGAAAATTATGTTCTTGAAAAATTATATTTCTGGAAAAATATTCATAAAATCTGTTGTTTGATTGTTATTTGCTAAGAGTTTTTATCAAAAACCTTGTTAGTTTGTTTGTTCATGCTTTAAACCGGGTTTTTAGTGAAAGTCTTGTGCATTTTCGTGTTTCGGAAAATCATCGGTGACCAGAAAAATTCTTTGTTCTTGAGTGTGTTCTTCATATCTTCAAAGAGTTCTTATAATACTTGTGGATTTGATCTTTGATTTGTTGAAATCAAAGAGTTTTTACAATATAAAACACTAACTTGACTTTAGTGTAACAATTGTGATCATTAGTTTTTGAAAAAGCATGTTGTGTTGAAAAACAGGTCCATCAACTTACCTTGTGTCAGTAAGATATTTTAAATATCTTAACCAGCTGTCTGGGACTCAGATTTGACGAAACAAGCAGTCGACAAATCACTAGTGTTTCGTCAAAAATATCTTCGACGAAACAAGTTCTGTTTCGTCATAATATCTTGGACGAAACAAGTCTGTTTCGTCATTTTTCATTTCAACGAAACAAATCTGTTTCGTGGAATCTGTTTCGTCGAATTCACTTCTGTTTTACACAGAGGACTTGTAAAATCATTCTAACCTTGTGTTTTCAAGTGTGTGTGCAGGTACTATCATACATATACCAAATATGAGTAACAAAGGTCCGTGGGATTGGAGTTCGGAATCACAACCAGCTAAAAATCAGCCTTCGCTTGCCGAGTTAATGAACCAGTTGCCTCAAAAACAACAAGCAGTAAATGCAAATCAATGGGCAATGGTTTCTAATCAAAACCAAAACATTCAAAATCTATTGCTCAGTGAAAGTGAGACGGGAAGCAACAATCGCCCGCCAAAGCTAAATCATATGAACGACTATCCATCATGGAAGGGTCGTTTTCATACATATATTCAAGGGCAAAACGTTGAACTTTGGACGTGTTTCACTACTAAATGTAGCCCGGAACTAGAAGCAGCAGCATCAACTGCCGCTGGTATTTCTAATATGCTTGAACAAGACAAGAAAGCCTATGAATTAGAGAAGAAGGCGTTTGCTTTTCTAACACAAGCTCTTCATAAAGACCTCTATCATCAATTTTCTTATAGTAAGAGCACAAAAGCTTTATGGGATGCATTGGAAACAAGAGGAGAAGGAAATGCAGCTTCTAGAAAAATACGCCATGATCTTCTGAAGAAAGAATTTGAATCATTTCAATCTTTGGAAAATGAAACCCTAAATGATATTACTTCTCGTTTCTATCATTTGATCAGTGAAATGAGTTCTTATAAGGTTGCTACATCTCATGTGGAAATGATTGCACGTTTAGCTGATGCTTTACCTCCTTTGTGGAGTCCATTCATTGAACTTCTAAAACATACGGGTGCTCTGGAAGGGGAAACTGTCACTATCTATGGATTCGTTCAGAAGTTGGAGCACAAGAGTGAAGAAGAAAATCGGAAAGCTAAAAGGATTGGAGCTACTCAAAATACAGAAATGTATTTGCCTGGTTTTGCTCCTTCTGCAAGTTCTAGTTCTGTTCAGCAACCTAAGCTTCAAACGGCGTTTGTTTCCAACACAAACTCATCTCCGTTTCCAACGTTCCCTCAACCTACTCAACCAGAGTTTGATTTAGGTGCTTATCTTTCACAATCGTTATCCCAATCTAAAGCACAACCGCCACCACAACAAGTACATTATACCAACAATCCTCCACCCCAAGACACGAATACTATCAAAGTTGATACTTCGAACCTCTCAAAAGTTAGCATTGAAGTTGCAAAGGAGCATTCGGAACTCATTAATACGATGGTCAGTGCTTACTGCAGTTTGGTTGCAGGTCAAATTGGGAACATCAGTATGACCAACGAAGATTATCAACAAATCAACCGTGATGAAATGGAGTTGATGGATATAAAGTGGGCGTTTGCGAGTGCAGTTAGAAGGGCAAAGGACTTCATGGCTCGAACCGGAAGAAGTTCCTTGGAAAGTAAGCAGGATACGAAGTACGGGTTTGATAAAGAAACAGTTACATGCTTCAATTGTGGCGAGAAGGGTCACTTTAAACGTGAATGCACTCGACCACCCAAGCAAGGCAATCAGAACCCTTTCAGAAATCAGACAGGTACTTCAAATGCCAATCAAGGCAATCAAGACAATCGTGGAAGAGGGATAGTAGCTGTGAACAACACCACCAACCAGAACCAGTCTGGGCCATCAAACAACACTCGTGCATTGGTTGTTCAAACAGATGAAGGGTGTAATTGGTCTTTACAATTGGGGGAAGGTGATAATGAAGGAGGAGGAACCGCTTGCTACGCAAAGATCATCAATCACATCAAGCACGTTCGTAGGGAAGAATTTTCTGAAAGTGACGACAGTTCGGGTTATACCGGGAGTTCTGATGAAGAAAGCTCTATTTCGGGTGATGTGAAAGAAGAAGTGAGTTCTATTGATGATTTGTTGAGTGAAGCAAAGGAGTTGAAGTCTCAGAAATCTGTTCTTATTAAGAAGGCTGGGATAGCATCTAATGAAATGGAGAAGTTCTTCTCTGAAGACGGATCTTTTTCTTTTCAAACTGCCTTTATGGCAAATGTTTCAGCCTCATCGAGTCAGGTAACATCTGAAACTCCTAGAATTTGTAATGACTGTGCTTATATGAAACAGGAATGTGAAAGAGTGAATCTTGAATGTGACACAATTCATAGTCACAATCAACATTTGGTTGTTGATATGTCAAAGTGCAAAGAGGCAAACATGGCTTTAACGAGAAATGAAAAGGACTTTAAATCTTTAATTGAAAATTTAAAGAAAAGTGTTTCCGAAACTACCAAAGTTGTTTATCATAAACAAATTAGTATTAACAAGTACATTAATCTTGTTGAGGAAACCAAAAAGGAAATAGCCATTGCCAAGTGCGAGCACGATGCGATCAAGCAAAAATTGGAGAGTTATTCTAACTCACGATTTGTGCTCGATCACATTATTGACGTTCAACAACTGAAGAAAAACAAGAGTGGTGTTGGGTATAAGAAATGTCCGCCCCCTTTGAGACACAATTATGCAGCACCACCTGATGAAGAGGATATGCCTCGTTTTGAACCCAGTGTGCCTCTTAATTATGAGGAACTTAATACTGGATTAGGGTTCAAACCGGACAGCTCCTCAGGAACATCATCTGATGAAACAAAAACTTCAACAACAGTGAATCAAAGTCCTCCATCTGTTGAGGATTATGATTCATCTGATGATGAAGCAGATGCAAATGACCAGGATGAATCACTTGACAAGAAAAAGGGAATAGAAATTCCAATTGAGAATCATATTCTTTGTGATCCTCCTATTCCTGTTGTGCAACAAGTTGCCAAACAAGTGATTAATTCTGTCAATGATGACAAGAAACATGTGTCTACTTATAAGAGTAATAATGTGTTGTATACTTTGGTTGGTGATTCTAAAATCTATTCAGATAATGATTTTCCAATTAAAAATGTCAATCCATCATCGATTGATAACGTTTTTGAAAATAACACAAGTAAGTTTTTGGGAAGGTCGATTCCGGGAGTTACTGTAACTCAATGTGATCCAATTCCTAAAGCTGAAATCAAAAAGAAATTTGGAAATCAAAACTTCCCAACAAAGCAACAACCTTTTGCTTCTAAGGGTAAACAACCATTTCAGCGAGCTCAAAGACCAAATTTTTCTAAATCAAAGTTTGAAACAAATGGAGCTCGTAATCAAAAGAAAAATAATGATGTCAGATTTGTGGCATCTGAGGGTACTGATAAAATTGAGATTTTTGCTAACAAATCAAACACTGATTTTGTACAAAAAGTCAAGATTTTAAAGCGTAACAGTCAAAATAATTACACTCAACATTCAAACGGGTGTGATGAAAAGGCAAGTACCTCAGGTCCTACAGGTTTGACATATGAGCGTCGATCTGGTTCTCCTAAGTTTGTTGAGAGGAGAACGTGTTTTAAATGTGGAAAGTTTGGGCACATCATCAAAGATTGTGTAAACACTCCAAGAGATAAATTTGTTGAGAAAGCACCACCTGAAACGATTCACCCTCAATGTCGTACTCTTTCGTTAAAACATGATAAAAGAACGGTTAAAGAACAGGAAACGAAACAACGACATCAAAATGTGAAGAAAATAGAAAAGGCTTTAAAATCTGAGGTCAAATCTGTTCCAAAGGAACCAAGTTCACCTTTAAAACCAGAAGTTTCAAAATCTGTTTTCAAAACTCAATCTGGTAAACAAAAACAAACTTGGAAACCTAGGAAGGGTGAAGGTTCAGGGGGAGTTGTTAGTTTGGAAAATCATCACCAGATCGAGATCACTATTCGTGATTCTCAGGGACGACCCAAGACCACTGTGGCTTGGGTCCCCATCCTTAACTAATCATTGGATGAAACGTGCAGGATGTTCCAGGAGGAACTATCAGTAGTCATTGGATTGTTGATAGTGGGGCATCCAGGCATATGACGGGCGACTTACGGCTTCTGTACGATGTGAGAAATATTAGAGGAGGCTATGTCGCGTTCGCAGGAGACAAAGGCGGATATATCACCGGAGAAGGAATGATCTCCAATGGTGTGGTATGCTTCGAAAAGATTAATTATGTTCGTCAACTTGATCATAATCTTCTCAGTGTGTCGCAAATCTGCGATAAAAAGTTCACCGTGCATTTTGATGATGCCGGTTGTTATGTGCTTAAACCTGGATTCAAGATTCCTGATGAATGGATTCTCCTATCGGCTCCAAGAATTAATGATCTTTATATTCTTGACATGAGCCAAGCCATTACGACATCTGCGCAAGTACAATGTTTTGTCTCAAAAGCCACAGAGAAGGAGTCTATTTCTTGGCACAGAAGAATGGGGCACATTCACTTGAGAAAAATGAACCATTTGGTGAAAAACAATCTTGTGAATGGTGTGCCTGTGAGAAGTTTTCATCTACAAGATATCTGTGTTTCGTGCCAGAAAGGGAAACAAACAAAGAAATCTCACCCTCTGAAGAAAATCAATTATGTTAGCATGCCTCTCGAACGTCTTCATATGGACCTTTTTGGACCAATGAAGCACAAAATAACATTCGAAGATGCTTACTGTCTGGTTGTTACTGATGATTATTCTAGATTTTCTTGGGTAGCTTTCATGGCACACAAGAGTGATACTCCTGGAATCCTCAAGGATCTTCTCACAATGTTGGAGAACTTATACACTTTGAAAGTGAAGAGGATCCGAAGCGACAATGGAACTGAATTCAAGAACCGTGTGATGGATGAGTTCTGTACTTCTAAAGGCATTCTTCATGAATACAGTTCTCGCTATACTCCACAACAAAATGGTGTCGCTGAGAGGAAGAATCGCACGATTATTGAGACCGCAAGAACTATGTTAGTAGAGTCGGAGCTTCCTGTTCAATTCTGGGCAGAAGCTGTGTCGACTGCATGCTACACTTTGAACAGAGTTCTTACAGTTAAGAGGCTTGGCAAAACTTGTTTCGAACTTCTACAGAAAAGGAAACCGGATCTTTCTTTCCTTGAACCCTTTGGCGGTCCATGTACCATGATTGACCCAGATGGTAAATTTGGCGCAAAAGCTATCGAAGGTTTCTTCCTTGGATATGCAACTCCAAATTGTCGGGTATGGAATCTGACCACCAAAAAGATTGAGCTTTGGAATGAAGTAAGGGTTCAAAGGTATACAAGTCCTGTTAGAGCTCCGGGTGATCCTTGGATGTTCGATTACGATGGGATATTTGACTCCTTTAATCTGCCTACCTTTGATGAAGAATCTGCAGCTGTTCAAATGTTATTTGATAGTGACAACGCTGCCGGCTCGCCATTGGTAAGACCTGTTATTGTTAGCCCTCAAGGTTCTAATTCAGTTAACAATACTGTTCAAAATGAGGTATTTGAAGATGCTACTGAGTCATCGGAAGATGATGAACATTTTGATGCGACTGAAGGCACTTCTGCCCCGGTTGTTCCTGTTCATGGCACTTCTTTAGAAACACCTCAAGTGCAGAATGATGATACTGCTGAAGGAAATGCATCCACTTCCACTCATATTCCTGGTGCGGAGTTGGTTGCTGATCTTAATCTTAACAATTTGGGTATTAATGCTAGTGTTCCTGAAAATCCTGACTTGAGGATTCATAATACCCATCCACAGCAGAACATTATAGGAGATGTCCAAAGCGGTGTGCAGACGCGAAATCAGCTGAGAAATAACCAGAATGCTGGTTTATATTCAGCCATTAGAGAATCTGGTCTTCAAAACGATTGGTTCTTTGCTTGTTACGTTTCACAAGAAGAACCAAAGTCTTGGAGGGAAGCTTTAAAAGATAATTCTTGGGTTGAAGCCATGCAGGACGAACTGCAACAATTTCAAAAGCTTGGTGTTTGGAAGCTTGTTGAAAAGCCGGATAATTACAAGAAAATTGGCACAAGATGGGTTTACAAATGCAAGAAGGACGACCGTGGAATTGTTATTCGCAACAAGGCGAGATTGGTTGTTCAGGGTTTTCGCCAGATAGAAGGCATTGACTACAATGAAGTTTATGCACCCGTTGCACGTCTGGAAGCTATTAGGATCTTCTTAGCTTATGCTTCTTTCAAAGGATTCAAAGTTTACCAGATGGACGTCAAAAGTGCTTTTCTTCATGGTATAGTTCAAGAAGAGGTGCACGTCGAACAACCTCCAGGTTTTGAAGATCCTATTCACCCTGATCGGGTTTGGTTGCTAAACAATGCTCTTTATGGTTTACATCAAGCACCTAGGGCTTGGTACGCAACCTTATCCAACTATCTTTTGGAGAATGGATTTCGACGAGGTCTTATTGATTGCACACTCTTTATCAAGGAACAAGATGGAGATCTTCTGCTGGTGCAGGTATATGTTGATGATATAATATTTGGTTCCACTAATGATTCTTTGTGCAGGAAATTCGAACGAGTTATGCAAGAAAAATTTGTTGATGCACTTTGTGTGGACGCGACTCGGCTCGGTTCGACTCGGCCTTGAAGACTTGAAGACACGAAGATCGAGACAAAGCTACAGCCAAGGGGGAGTTTGTTGGTGCACTTGTGTCTGTACTTTGTCTGTATTTCGTCATGATACAAAACGATGTCTTTAATGTAAGGTTGATGTAAGTTTGACC
Organism: Helianthus tuberosus; assembly: GCA_030545235.1. Classification (NCBI taxonomy): domain Eukaryota; kingdom Viridiplantae; phylum Streptophyta; class Magnoliopsida; order Asterales; family Asteraceae; genus Helianthus; species Helianthus tuberosus. The sequence continues at coordinate 86,744,599 of CM060360.1, forward strand.
AAGTCAACCATCCTCCTGGTTTGACTTGACCAAACAGTAAACAAATGTTTGTAAGGTGTTTGGGTCGAAAGATGTGTGATCGAAGGATTGTTTATATCCTTCGATCATAATCTCGAAACATAAACCCTCGACAGATGGACCTCGAAGGATATCATCCTTCGAGGTGTATGCAGATCTTTCGATGTGTTTCTGGTCGACAGATGATCTTTCGATCAGTCTGTCTGATCTTTCGACCAGACCTGCTGTGTCGGGTATATATACCCATGTAGTGTGTTGTGTTCAGCTAAGAAAAGTGACAAGAGAGATAAGGCAGAGAGAGAAAGGAGAGCACACACACACTGTGAGAGTTTATAGAACATATCTGTAAA